>PVKC010007850.1:0-28966 GCA_004027635.1 Crocidura indochinensis | reverse complement strand
GGCCCAAAAAAAAAAAAAAAAAAAAAAAAAAAAAAAAAAGATTGAACACATACTCTTAAGATTTGCATCGAAAATCAAGATAAATCATTTAAGCTAAGTGCCTAACTACAAACTTCCCTTGAAAGAAGAGAATTTTATGACAAAACTAAGTTACGGGGGGCCGGGCGGTGGCGCTGGAGGTAAGGTGCCTGCGCTAACCTAGGACGGACCTTGATTCGACCCCCCGGTTCCCCATATGGTCCCCCGTGCCTGCCAGGAGCGACTTCTGAGTGAATAGCCAGGAGTAACCCCTGAGCATCACCAGGTGTGGTCCAAAAACCAAAAAACAAAACAAAACAAAACAAAAAAAAACTAAGTTACATCAGCAAAAGGTTTATGGGTGCTGGTTGCTATTAGAGGTAACTGTAGCACATGGAATTTCTTTCTTTTTGTTTTGCTTTGTCTGTTTGTCTGGTTTGGGGGCAGTACTCAGCAGTGCTCAGGGGTTACTCCTAGTTTGTGGTAGTGCTCAGAGGATCATATGGGATACCAGGAATTGAACCTGGGTCAGCCAAGTACTAGTCAAATGCCCTACCCACTATGATACCACTTCAGCCCTTGGAATTTCTTTATTGTTGAAGTTTGTTCCAACTCTTAAAAGATGAGAAGAAATATAGAAAATCTGTCAGTTACAAAAATTCCAGCAAGGAGTAATATAAAAATCCATGAATAAACTTTTTAGGAACTTTATTGCCAGGTTATGTCTAATGAGGAATAAAAAGAAAAAAGAGTTTGAAAGAAGAGACCAAAGAGGGAATGGTGGTAATTGGTTAATCATAAATTATCAGATGGGATGAATTATGATGAAGTGTAAAGTATGATGTTTATATAGAACACTGCATAAAGAACTTTATTGAAAAATAGGGGTCAGGGAGATAGCATGGAGGTAAGGCGTTTGCCTTTCATGCAAAAGGTCATCGGTTCAAATCCTGGTGCCCCATATGGTCCCCCGTGCCTGCCAGGAGCAATTTCTGAGCATGGAGCCAGGAGTAACCCCTGAGCACTGCCGGATGTGACCCAAAAACCAATATATATATATATATATTGGTTTTTGGGTCACATCCGGCATATATATATATATATTATAATATGCTCATCACCATACTGCTTTTGAAAACTACTCTTCTTACAGAATAGTCAATCAGAGTTAGCCTAAAGAAAATCAAAATTTTCCTTGCATTTATTATTAGGGGATACTTTCTAGTTTTGTTTCTTATTTATTTCTTTTTTTTTAAGTAAAAAAATTAAGTTTTTATTGGAACTTATTTAGAAAGACGTGAAGGGACAGAAAGGGGATTATGTGCTAAAAGTATGCAAAGAAACATGGCTGAGAGAGAGAGAGAGAAAGAGAAAAAGAGAAAGATGCTCAAGAGGGACATAGACTTGAAAGCAAGTCTTTAGAGAAGCTTTTTAAATACAATTCCAGCACAAAATAGAAAGAATGTTAATACTGGTGATGAAACCATTCTTGCCTCCACCTTCCAATAAAGCACAATATCTAAATAGAGCATGATTGTTGAACATAAGAGGCACATAATTCTTTACTAAATGGTGAATATGTAATTCAAGTTCCTATTTACATAGTATTTCATCCTCATAAAATCTATTAATCAGCTCAGATATTTATCTTTTATAAGAAAAACAAGCTTCAGTAACTATATTCACTTATTATCCAGTAATTAGTTAAAATAAAGATGATAACAATGATAGTTGTTGCTTTATAGGCTGGCTTACTCACACAGGAGGACCAAATGGACAAACACATTTTTCCATTATTCCGTTTGTTAACATTTTATTTGTCTGCAGGGAGAATTATACTGAGTGGATGTGATTTACCTTTCAGGGAAGATCTATTAGTCTGAAGCAATAATAGAGCTGGGGATGGTTCAATGATAGAACACCTGCCTTGTGGACATAAAGCCAGAAGTTCAATACCCAGCACCAACTCATGCCAAGTATGATCCAGCAGCACAACCCTGGGATCCCCAGTGACACAACAAAGTGTGCAGTGTGAACACTTCAGCTGAAGTAAAAGAGCACACAACTAAATCTGAGAGCATTGCCACCAAGCATGTATTGGTTCATCATGGAGGAATAGCAGCAGTAATGGGATAAAGAAAACAAGACTCAAATGGTCTTGGTGCTCTCCTCCCTCTCACCCATGTCAGTGTACCAGCAGCAGCTCAGCAGCAAGCCAGGACAGATATAAAATTCTACAGTGCTTCTCTGAGGAATTCTAATCCTTTTCCTTTCCAAAACACTGACATCCTCCATATTCAGAAGCCATGCTTTAGAGAAAGATTATATTGGATGTGTCATGAAAATACACGTTGAAGCTGCCATGCTTTAGTCAAGGGGATAAGATGGAGGAAGAATCACAGGCAATAATTTGACATAAATTTATGACAGACATAAATTTGATAGGTGGGTTTTAGTTAGAGGGTTGGAAGAACCAAGAACTACTTAGAATGGGCCAGTGAGATGCTGACATCCCAAAATGAATCATTATTGTATCAACTAAGGCCTTGGTAAATTCAAAACTATTAACTCTGGCAAAATTGGAGGTGGAGGGGTCCTTCTGATCCCCTGGCTTTCATTTTGCAAAATGTTAAGAGATTCCCCTTAAATCCACAGTGCCGGAAAATCCATCTCCTCTAACTCACCCTGGATAATACTTACTTTCCTCAGACGCAGGGCCACACAGTAACAGAGCTATTGAAGCAAACTGCCCCAGACTGATGCCAGAGGCTCTCCCAGAGTCATAGCTAACCAACACGGGTTTCTTAAAGTAAGGAAAGTCTGATGGCAAGAGTGGGAGGAAACAAAACATAGATTGTTTTCTTTTAGAATCTATGATTCCTTGTTCTAGTTTCAGTTTGCTGATATTCCTGAAAACCTGAGCTGACTCCAGACATAACTAAGAAGGCAAAGGGAGAAGACAGTGTGCCTCATGGTAGTGGGTAGGGAGTTACCAAAAAAGCAAACAACTGATTCTTTCTCTCCCCAAGGGAGGAGAACAAGATAAGTAAGTCACAATCCAGGGGAACAAGATAAAAGGGTCACTTCAGGGGCCGGAGAGAGAGCATGGAGCTAAGGTGTTTGCCATTCATGCAGAGGGGCATTGGTTTGAATCCCGGCATCCCATATGGTTCCTGGAGCCAGCCAGGAGCTGATTTCTGAACGTGGAGCCAGGAGTAATTCCTGAGCATTGCCAGGCGTGACCCAAAAACAAAACAAAGCAAACAAAAAAACCTCAGACAAATGGGTATGTTCCCCCTCCTCTTTATTTTCTAAATTTTCCTAAGCATAAAAGGTTTCTATAATTATCAAAATAATCCAGTACAAATAAAGATGAAAACAACAAACTTGGGTCTGGCTAGAAAATAATTACTAGGACAGGAATTGTGCCCATAGATAGAGGTCATGAGCCTATCTATATCTTTGACATTATTTCTTGCTTGCATAATGAGGGGTTGACTAGACAAGCACCAAAGTCCATAGTAACATGCCACACACATCAACAGACAAGCAATGGCATCACTGTCCTTATCTGCCTTTACTCTCATTTACTTTATTTCTTTATTAAGCATATAAAGACAAAAGGATTAGCAATCCTCCTTAACTGTACACACCTCCTAAATTCTTTCAGTCTCCTGTGAAGCGAAGCAATTTCCATTTTGAGAGGTAGGCGTGGTGATGTTGGGTCATAATTACTGGTACTCAGGGATTACTTCTGACTCTGTGGAAAAGGATCATGCCTAGCAGAACTTGGGAGACCTTATGCAGTGCTAGGGATTGAACTAGCTATACTCTCTCTGCCTATCCCTCCTGTCCCCCCCAAAAAACATTCTTTTGTTTGCTTGTTTGTTTTGGCCAAACCCAGCAGCACTCAGGGGTTATTCCTGGCTCTGTGCTCAGAAATTATTCCTGGCGGGCTTGGGGGATCATAGGAGATGCTAGGGATTAAACTCAGATAGGGCACATACAAGGCATTTGCCCTCCATACTGTGCTATCATCACTCCAGTCTCTCAAAAATAAACTTCTTTGTAGGTAGAAAGATGAAAATGTAAAAGATTGGCTAGGGACATTTTGTTAGAGGGAAAACAGTGGGAAAGAACTACTGTCCTCTATTTTTTCCTTTTGGTTTTTGGGTCACACCTGGCGGCACTCAGAGATTACTCCTGGCTCTGTGCTTGGAAATCGCTCCTAGCTTGGCATGGGGGACCATATGGGATTCCGGAATTCAAACCACTGCCTATCCTGGATCCATGGATCGTCTGCGTGCAAGACAAATGCCCTATTTTCTGTGCTCTCTCTGGTCCCGCAAACTATTGTCTTTCAACAATTGATAGTGCTGGTGAAAGAGCACCTCTGAAATTGCCAAGGCAATTGTAAGGCATGAGATGATGAAGAATTAAGAGATGGACCTTCATGAAGGCTCAGTGTCACTGACAGCTGGAGCTGGGGATCATGCCCAGCAACACCAGGGAGTCAGCTCTTCTACCTGTGATTTGCTCATAACTACCAAGACTCCCCTACAACAATAGTGAATGGTCCCCCCTCATGCTGGGGCCATCAACATGGAGGAGAGAACATAGGTGAAACCTTCAGAAAGGGTAACTGTGAAGCATTCCAATTAGTACTGAGCTATTTTTTACCCATCACACTTACAGGGATAAGACCACAGATTCTTTCTGACTCTTCTCCATGGTGTCTGTACACTACCAAAAACACTGGGGTGTTAGAGTCACAGAGTTCTGCCAAAACCTGTAGGGAGACCCCTTTATGAATATCCTCTGCAGATGAGAAGTCTGAGGTCCACTGTGATGGAGAGTAACATTCAGCCTTAGACAGATTTCAGAATGTCTCATTAAATATAGAACCACCATTCTCTGCTCAGCCAAAATCAAATCAAAAGGGTAAAAAAGATCAGGACTGGAGAAATGATCCTTATCCTATAGTCAGTTAAATACAGTTTGATCCCTGGCACTGCATATGGTCCACCAAGCCCTACTAGGAGTAATCCCTGAGCAGAGAGGCAGAAATAAGCATAGATCTTGCTGGTAATGGTCCCCAAACCCAAATCCAAACCAATCAAAAGTTGGGGGAGGGAGTTATGAAAGGAAAAGATCTGAAAGTTGGTGCACAATACTTAAACCATGCTTAGGTCTCTGTGTTGAGAAGAAACACAGGTGATGTGATTCCCTCTGCAAAAGCCTGTAAGAGGCATTCTGCAAGTTTTTATTCTGTTCTTTGAATAATAACAGAAAAGGGAACTAAAATTTGGGCTAGGGCTATAATTTGCAGGGACAGAATGATGCTTTGCTTGCAGGAGGCACTGGCTTGGTCCCTGGCATTACAGGGACTAATCCTGGAGCATTGGAGAGATGACTAAGCAACAACAACAAATAAAAACTAACAAAGCTGGGGGCCGGGCGATGGTGCTGGAGGTAAGGTGCCTGCCTTGCCTGCGCTAACCTAGGACGGACCACAGTTCGATCCCCCGGTTCCCCATATGGTCCCCCGTGCCTGCCAGGAACAACTTCTGAGCGAATAGCCAGGAGTAACCCCTGAGTGTCACTGGGTGTGGCCCAAAAACCAAAAAAGAAAAAACCTAACAAAGCCCATGCATATATAATATATACACACAATTAATATATGTCATATGTACATTTTATAAAAGAAGCCAATGAGTTGAAATGTTGATAGTTAACACAGAGCAGTGGGAAACTGTGAGTAGGAGGCGTCTGCATGCACAGTTGTGCGGCCGGCACTTTTCTCAAAGGAAGAATGTCCTGAAGTGGTTTTAATGAGATCAACTGTGAGCTGCTACAGGCGATGGTGGGACTGAAATTCCCCAATGAAGGACGCATTTTATAGGCTAGTAAAGAAGTCTTTCGTGAGCTAGCTGCAGTCATAAATGGCATTCTCATTTCTCTGGATTTTATTTATGTGTGCAGACTCGTAGGCCAAGGCAGAATTTCCTACCTGGGGTGATCACATCAGTAAGAAACCCATTTCTTCCTTTTCCTTTCCCTTCTCTCCCATCCTGGCTATCCATCCACTTCAGACCCCTTCCATCCTGGTGAGTACATAGTCAAATGCATTGTGAATTTTGACCAGTGGTAATATTTAGGACATATATTTAGTTTCTGCACATAAACTATTGTGTTGCTAGGAAAGTGGACATGTGTGAAAGAATTGTGCAAACATGGCATGTCTGAAAACCCAATTGTGTTATTTCATGGTGACTAAACTAAAAACTTTTAAAAAAATGTTAAAAGGGGGGGGGAGTGGGCAGAGTGATAGCACAGCAGTAAGGCATTTATTTGCCTTGTATGCGGCCAACTCTAGAAAGACCTTGGTTCAATCCCCGGCATCCCATATGGTCCCCAGAGTCTTCTAGGAGCTATTTCTGAGTACAGAGCCAGGAGTACCCCTCAGTGCCTCCGGGTGTGGCCCAAAAACCCAAAAGAAGCCAAAGTTTAAAAAGAAAGAAAAATAAAATACTAACACAAGGAGGGCCTTAAATAGTGCTGACAAATAAGCATGTAGGTATTTACAGTATAAAGCCAAGTTGGACACCAAACCTCAGGTGTAGAATATTGTCACTGGAGACATGCAGGACCTAGCATCCCCACTCATCACTGGGTTTGAGACCCTGGTGAAGAAGGAAAGAGGTGTCAGGATGACTGCTACTAATGTAGCTAAAAGGCAGCAGAGAAGTCTTTAGCCAAGTGCGTCACTCAGCAAGCTCCATAAGATGGTTTTTACATGAACAGAAAGTATGGAAACACTAAATCATCAGATAGGAGACACTTTTATGAGCCTAAAAACCCAGATAGCAGGGAAGTGAGCTTGGGAAATAGCTCTCATCTTCTTTTGGAGATCATCGATGGCCTAGAGTAGGACTGGAAAAATTTCACGGAAAGGTCCTGGAATACAAGTTTCTGAATTTTCTTGTCCCCAAAGGGCATCTTGAACAATCTTGAATAACATGAACATTCACACTAAAAATCAGTATGAAATCCCAGAAAAATCTGGCCCCCTGTCATACCCAACATCTATTGATTTGCAGGAGAAACTGGTATTGAGAAACTAATGAAGAGTTTCAAGATAGGCTCCCATTGCATGTGCTGGGGGAGGTTGGAGATGGTAGACTGGAGAGGATGGGTTGGAGACAGATCTGTGTCTGTCTGTAACTTAGAATAACAAGGAAAGCAGACCCTGTGCTCCCTGTATCTGGCTTGGAAAAGTTATGATGGAAAGGCCAAAGACACAATCTAGTCTATTTGTTGTGATGATGAGACACTGTTATTAGTGTATTTATGAGTATCAGAAGGTACTGATGTTCCTATTCATGTATCATATAATGCAGGGATCGCAATTGGCTTCAGAGCTACATAGGTGCCTGCTAATAAGGATGAAGGGTTCCCTGTCCAAAATGACTGGTATGCTCCAAATTCATGAAGCACCTGTCCAAGCAGGAAGAAGCAGGAAAATGAGTTTGGATGATTAGCTTGATACAGGAAACCTCTTCTTTTATGTTTTGCTACTTTCAGAAGTGCTCAAGGTTTACTCCTAGTGGTGTTCAGGAGATCGTATGTGGTAATGAGGATTAGATTGGGGTCATGCATGCAAGGCAAGTATCTTAGCCTTGAATTATTTCTCTGGAGTAGGAAGACTTCTAGAAAAAAGTGCCTGGCAGTGAGGAGAGAGAAGAAGGCATCACAGATAGAAGAGATAACACACAATAGTGAGAAGGGATAAGAATGATGCCTGTGGAGGTATAAACTTTCATTTAGAATGGAAGAGAAAAAGAAAAAACAAACAGACAAAAAAGGGGCAAGAGAGATAGCATGGAGGTAGGGCATTTGCCATTCATGCAGAGGGGTGGTGGTTCAAATTCTGGCATCTCATATGGTCCCCTGAGCCTGCCAGGAGCGATTTCTGAGCATAGAGCCAGGAGTAACCCCTGAGCACTACTGGGTTTGACCCAAAAAGAAAAAAACAAACAAACAAACAAATAGAATGGAATGGGATTACACTATGCTTTCCAAGATGAGAAGGGAGGCAATGGTCTAATTTTGAATGAACTATTAATTTACAAATCTAATATAACTAATCACTTATTGAAGAAAGTAAAGGAGAATCAAACACAACTGATTAAAAAAAAACTATAGTCCATGTTGAATAGTTAAGTAGTTACATAATTTAAATAGTTAAATAATTAACTATTAAATAATAACTAAATTATTTTCCCATAGAGTAGCAAAGTCTTGCCATAATTGCCAAAAGTAGTAACTACCATTGAAAAACAGGACTTTTATCACTAACACTACATACAATTGTTGGGATGCAATTAGAAAATACACTGCACTGCCTACAGAATTCTAACTTCTTCTTTCCTGTTAATTCAGAGGCAAATACTTCAAGCAACTGTCTAGGACTTCACAAGGTGGGGCATTCAACTCAGAGACTCTAAGTTTATGCTGTAAGAAGTTCCTGTTTACTCTTAATCCACACAGAAAATAGTCTCTTTCCTTCTCCTAATTGGCTCTATTTGTTTTTTCTTTAAAAAGACATTTTTGCAATAATTCTCAGAGACAAAAGAGACGAGGGCTGGAAGGTCCAGCTCACAACATGAAGCTCACCACAAAGAGTGGTGGGTGCAGTTAGAGAAATAACTACACAGAACTATCCTAACAATGTGAATGAATGAGGGAAGTAGAAAGCCTGTCTCAAGTACAGGCGAGGGTGTGGTGGGGAGGAGGGAGATTTGGGATATTGGTGATGGAAATGTTGCTCTGGTGAAGGGGGGCTGTTCTTTACATGACTGAAACCCAACTATAATCATATTTGTAATCAAGGTGTTTAAATAAAGATGTTAAAAAATAAAAAAAATGAAGTAGAAGAAAAAAATGCAATGAGAGGCTAGAGAGATAGCACAGTGGTAGGGTGTTTGCCTTGCATGCTGCCAACCTGGGGGGACCAGGTTAGATTCCCGA
Source organism: Crocidura indochinensis (assembly GCA_004027635.1). Taxonomy (NCBI): domain Eukaryota; kingdom Metazoa; phylum Chordata; class Mammalia; order Eulipotyphla; family Soricidae; genus Crocidura; species Crocidura indochinensis. Next base: position 19,918 of record PVKC010007850.1, on the reverse strand, counting down.
CATCCTATATGGTCTCCCAGCCTGCCAGGGGTGAGTTCTGAGTACAGAGACAGGAGTAACCCTTGAGCACTGCGTGTGTGGCCCAGAAACCAATCAATCAATCAATATAAAATATAAAATAAATAAAACGAAGAATTAAAATCTGCAATGCATGAGCCAGAGAGATATTAGAGATAAGAAGCTTTGCTTTACCTAAGGCTGACCCCAGTTCAATCCCCATAAGAACAGTCCATATGGTCCCTTGAATCTGCCTGGAATGATCCCTGAGCACAGATTAGGAGTAAGTCCTGAGTATAGCCAGGTATGATGACTCTTTCTCCCCTCCCCAACCCTGACCAAAAATGAAAAAAATAAAATCTGTAGTGCATTGACTGCCCCCTCCTCTGCTACAAAATTTCAGAGCCTTGGGGCCAGTGAGGTGGCACTAGAGGTAAGGAGTCTGCCTTGCAAGCGCTAGCCAAGGAAGGACCACGTTTCAATCCTCCGGCATCCCATATGGTCCTCCCAAGCCAGGGGTAATTTCTGAGCACTTAGCCAGGAGTAATCCCTGAGCATCAAACAGGTGTGGCCCGAAAAACTAAAAGAAAAAAAAATTTCAGAGCCTTTTAAAAGCTGAGTTTTGCATCAAGTGAACTTGACTTGCACACATCAAAGATTCATATGGCTCTGGAGTTATTCCTGGCTCTGCGCTCAGAAGTCGCTCCTAGCTTGGGGGACCATATGGGATGCCAGGGGATCACCGAACGGCAATTCGTCCTAGGCTAGTGTCTCTAGCTCCAGCCCCAAAGATTCATATGTTAGAACAAGTAACCCAAGGTCACAGTCAACCTTTGGTGAGTTAAACTGTCAAGAATGATGGAAGCATTTGAAAAGAGCAAGTAAAAAAGAAGGAACCAAAATTAAAAAAAAAATAAAGGCAGTACTTTTAACTGGAGGAGGGGGAGGGAGACATTTTACAATTGCCAGCACAAGTGCACAGGAAGAGAACAGGTCAAAACCATCAGCAGTGACTGGAGTGGCCTCTCTCAGTGTCAGGAGTCCCATATTTCCCCACTCCACCGCCCCACAGACACACTCAGATCAGCTAGCAGCATTAACACCCAATTTCAAGAGGGAGAGAGGAAGCCAGTGCAGTGTTGAAGAGGCTAGTTTAGATCTTGCTGTTGGCACAGAAATACAAAAGTAGGGCTGGTGTTAGAACACTGGGGAGGGCACTTGCTTTGCACAAGGCCAACTGGGGTTCAATTCCCAACACTCCATATGGTCCAGCAGAGTCAGGAGTAAACCCTAAGCACCACCCAAATTAGACCCCAATACAAAATAACTTTTGGACAATGATAGGTCATAAGTGGTCACCTATCACATAATTAACTCTAGTTCCTCCTTTCTTTGTTCACTTGTCTTGTGGGGGCAAGACACTTGTTTAATTTAAGAATGTGAACAAGGGGGCCAGAGCAACAGCACAGGGTTAGGACGTTTGCCTTGCACGCGGTCAACCCAGAAAGGACCCCTGTTCCATTCCCAGCACCCCATATGGTCCCCATAGCCTGCCAAGAGTGACTTCTGAGCCCAGGGTCAGTAGTAGCTCCTCAGTGTCGCAGGGTGTGACCCCCCCCCCCAAAAAAAAAGAACTTGAGCAAGTCTGAACAAAAACTTCAGTCTAGGAACTGAGAAGACAGCTCAAAGGGCTGAATATAAGATTGGCATGTGGGAGTCCAAGGTTCAAGTCACAGCATTAAATGGTGTACTGCATACTACCAGAAAAGACCCCCAAGAAAAACCAAGTTGGAATAAGCTCTGTACACTGGTGGGCTTTGCCAGTTCCTACCTCCAAATTCGTAGGCTAGGAAGGAGCCATCTTCTCAATCTTTTAGTGAATGTATTAAGTTTGGGAGAAGAAAAATACTCCAAGAGAAAAGATGAACATAGCCAAAAATTTTAGTCATGCAGCTATGATCCTGGAATACGTGGGAGTGTATGAACTCTTAACATGCATTATACCTTATTTCTAGAAAGAGTGAGGAGAAAGAAAAGATTCAACTAGAGAAGCCAGAAAAAGATGGAGACAGCTTATGCAAACACTCATTTGCTTACCCTGCATTTTACCTAAAGGCTATCAGTCATGGAATTGATTTATCCAAAGTCACTCAAACCATTTGTGATAATCCTTGAGCCCAGCCCCTGCAGGCCCTAGCATAGTTCCCTTGCTTCCGTAACCTCTTATTTTCTGAGGACAGTCTTGGTCTACCTAATACATGACCACATCACTAGAAAACCATCACCATAAAACACAAATAATGGCTCAAGTTTAGTGGATTCTGGGAAACTCAAATATTTCCTGATAAAACACTTGTTCCAGGAATTAAATCTGCTCAAAATTGAACCACCTATGGAGGCCCATGCCCTGCTCTGTCCTTTGCAAAGTCAACTCCTCTTTCCCATCTAAATCAGAGCACATGCCTGCCAAGAGGAGGGCACGCTCTGCTATCCCAGTGGCCCAGCATGAACTGGGCAGCACTAGGTCATGTCTCCAGGGCCTGGCATTCGGGCTCTTTACCAGAAGCCAGCCACTGCTCTACCAGCCTTTCCCCGGATGCCAGCCTCCTCCATCTGCCTAATAAGGCAAAGTATGAGTTGACTGGCTGGCTTCTAGTCACCCACTGTTCACTGTCCAAACCTTGGGCACAAACAAAGCCAGAGCCTACCTTTTGGCAGACAAAGGATTATCCATTGCCAAGACCTTTTAAAAGGCTGCACTGTTGGTCCATTTACATAATAATAGAAATTCTCAGGAGGAGCCAGCCAGGCTCAGACAGGGGGTAAAACTGGCAGGACAAAGGAATGCTGACCTCAGCTCTGGCCTAAAGCCCCACTCCCCACTTCATGCAGGTAAGACTCCTCCTCTTTGTTTCCAGAACCTTTCTCTCAGCTCCAGCAGAGTAACTGTCTATCTTCATAGCAATTTGCAGAACATACCTACAGACTCACTCCGGAAAAAAATATCAACGAATTGCTTCGAGATTAAACACAGATCCCAGACACTCCCTCCTTCTGATGCCTGGACAAACCTCTCGGGTTCAGAAAAGAGGAGCCAGTGAAATAGAAAGTTCTGTCATTTCACAGAAAATGGCCAAGCTGTTGGCTAAACTGGACTTTTTTTTTTTTTTTTTTTTTGGTTTTTGGGCCACACCCAGTGACGTGGTCCGTCCAAGGCTAGCGCGGTAAGGCAGGCACCTTACCTGTAGCGCCACCGCCCGGCCCCTAAACTGGACTTTGATTAAAAAAAATACCATCCATGACATTGCATTCTAGGAAAGTCTGGACAGGGAGCTGCTCCCTTGTCTGGCTCTGTGGTCTTCTCTATATCTAAGGGAAAGAATTGATGGATGGTAGTTAACAGTGGCAACAGTCACCCATGCATGGATTTCCATCAGCCTTTACTCATCAGTCTTTGTCATGCTGAAGGCATTTGGCCTACTAGTTAACAGACTGCTTCCAACCCCACAACCTGTATTTTCAAAGTTTTAATTGTAGTTCAGAGAGTCTAAATATGGGGGCACACACGAAACAGTGAGAGGGCATGAGGCAGTAACCCATGAGGCCATAACTCAGCAAATGACTCAGCCCTGAGTCAAGTGTGAAATGCAACATTCTGGAAGTGAATTGGGCATTCACTCCAGAGCCTCCTCCTCCTTTTTCTCTCCCCTCTTTCTCTCTTCTTCTTCTCCCCCTCCCCTCCCATCCCCCTTCCACATGCGTGAACTTGCTTACAGACTCACAGACCTGTACTTCATAGTTGCTCAGAGCCCAACAGTCAATAGAGCCACCAGGTTTTGCTTCTCAGGAGGATGAAGTTCAAAATGTCTCACGTAAGAGTCACAAAAGAGGACTAGAGATAGCATGGAGGTAGGGCATTTGCCTTGCATGCAGAAAGACAGTGATTTAAATCCCCACATCCCATATGGTCCTGAGCCTGCCAGGAGTGATTTCTGAGCGTAGAGTCAGAAGTAACTCCTGAGTGCTGCTGGGTGTGACCCAAAAAAAACAAACAAAAAAAAAGTCACAAAAGAGAGCAGGAGTGACAGTCCAGCAGGTAACCAAGCAAGTTGCCAACCTGAGTGCCAAGTCGGTGCTACACTTGGTCTCCCAAGCACCTGGGAGTAGTACTACTCCTGGGATACCACTAATACTACTGGGAGTTATCCCTAAGCACAGGAGTAGCCTTTAGCAGTCAGATGTAGCCCTAAGAAGGGGGAAAATGTGGTTAAAGGCAACAAAAAGAAGTCATAGGAAGGCATGGAGATATAATATAAATATTTAATCTTTTTGTGTGTGTTTGTATTTACAGATTCAGTCAATCTCTAAGGGATTTTCTACCAGGGGTTATCAGAAATCCCTGTCTAGATAATTATGACAAAGAGAAACAACAGCAAGAACTATGGCAAACTTAAAACACAAAGCTCCGTGAAGGGGAAATCATGAAAGGCAGAGTTGAAGAATATAACAGTAGGGTCCAGAGCAATACCTCAGAGGTTCAGAATGCCTGCCTAGTCCATTTTTGCTCATAAAATCAATCCCCAGTGCCACCTCACGTGCTTATCTAAACCCTGGCAACTGTGAGATGTGTGAAAGCCTTGAGCTGCAGCCAGATGTGTGATAACATCTGGGGTCCTTTCTCAGGACACATAGTAGGTGAGCACTACAACCGGAGAGGAAGCCCCAAACAAGCACAAGTGTGAGCACGGTCAATGAAAGGAATACATCCCTCAGGGAGTACCTGGGGCAAGAGTGCAAATAAATAAGCAGATGACTTGGCAGAAGGGAGGGGAGAAGTGGTAAAAAAATATTTAAAAGTGACATCATCTCCCACAGCCCTCAAAATGACTATGTGCCTTCATCAACAATCAGCATGAGTTCACAAGTCTACTTCTTGGGGTAACTCAAGTGCTTGGCTTTTGTGCAGTCAATTCCCATACACTTTAATTGGGGAGGGGGGTGGGAGAGTGTCACATCCTAAAGTGTTCAGTGGCTATTCTTGGCTTAGTGCTTGGAGATCCCTCCTTGGAACCTCTGGGGACCTTGTGGTGCCTGGGAATGAACCCATGCCTTTTGCATGTAAAACAAGTGTTCAGTCCCTTGGAGCTTCTCTTGGTCACTATGTTGCATGAGTTAAGACCAAGTTAGGGTGCCCTGTTCTTGATAGAGAGGAGGCCAAGGAAAAAGAAGGAGGTGAAACAATTTGTTCATATTCAGGATTGTCAAGTGAAAGTGGTGGAAAAAGAATTTCTCCAATAAGTGACTCAGCTCACTTTACCTTTATTCTACTTAAATGTAATAATAAGAGAAAATCCCTCTTGTGTCTCTCCCCTTCGCGTAAAGATATTCCTGGATCAGCCCTCCCACTGCTCCAAGGGCAGTCTTAAGCCTGGGTTGTCTAACAGGTTTCCAGGACAAGAGAACTATTCATAGACTTGGACATATTAAACCTACAACTGACACTCAGTTTTGAAGGTATATATTTAGTCAACATTCATCTAGCAGTATTAGAACCAATGCATTTTTCTTCTAAACTTGAAACTGTGCCAATTACATAGGCGGGAGATAGGGTTTTATTGTTTGTTTTGGTCTTTTGGGCTACAGGCAGCCCCAAAGTGAGGGCTTACTCCTGGCTCTACACTTAGGGATTACTCCTGGCAGGGAACAGGAAATGATAAGAGAGGGCAGGAGATCAAACCCTGGTTAGCTCCATGCAAAAAGTGATTTTGTTTTACCTTGATGCCCATATCCTTTTTTTTAAAGTTAGTCCTTGGATTGTTTCTGATGGCTATATTTTTAATTTACATACAGTGTCAAGATTAAAATGAGTTGATATAGCTTTAACTCTACTTCTGCAATAATGATTTACTTTCCAGCTATTCACACCTTATTAGCTCAAGCACTAACCTTCCATTCCAAAAGAATTCCTCCCAATAAAAACTCAAAAAGCTAGAAGGCATGTTTTTGCATACTTTGCATAGAGGCCCAGGTTTAAGCACCTCTTGAAGTCACTCCTTAGCACCAAGATGGGAGTAAGTAGCCCTAAGTATCACAGGTGTGGACCAACTATAAAACAAAACAAAACAGACAAAACAAAACAAAACAAAACAAAAAAAACAATACTGGACTCCTCAACTGTACTACATCATCCCCTAGTGGCAGAAAGGAGTTAGTACACTTTTCAAAGTCAATTTTATAAACACCAATTTTTCGAAAAAAGCCCTAAGTCAGGACATGTTTGATTATAGCCACTTTAATATTTCTAAGATATGTAAGCGCTTAAATATTAACAAATATTGTATTCATCACCTCCAGTAAGCATTGTGCATTCTTTAGGCAAAGTCTGGGTCAGGGAAATAGCGAAAATGAGGGAGGGTAGAGTGAGGAGAAAATTCTGTTCTATAAACAACTATTTGTTGTTATTTAAGTCCAAACAAAGGGTCAGAGTGAGAGCACAGCAGTAGGGCATTTGCCTTGCACGTGGGAAGGACTTGGACTTGGATATTGTCCCCTGGGCCTGCCAGGAGCAATTTTTGAGCACAGAACCAGGAGTGACTCCTGAGTGCCACCAAGAAAAAACAAAGTCTTTATTCTGAGTTAAATAAAAGGGGCTTTGCTGTTTTCATTAGCCTATATTATAAAATGAATTCAGTTATCAAACAAGCATCTCCTAAGATATATTTACATAAAAATAAACACTCTTGTATATCAGAATTACAATGTTGTGAATGTTTTATTTAGAATTTCATATCTGAGGAAACAAACACCAAATCCAATATTGCAGACATAAGAACATGCTATTTAAAAATGGTACAAACAAATGAAGGCACAAAAGAAGTACAGGTATGCATTCTTTTTTCCCTTCATTTTTATTTTTATTTTTTTGTTGTTTGTTTGGGGACCATACCCACCAGGGCTCAGGACTGACTCCCAGGTTTGTGCTCAGGGAAATTAGCTGACTTTGACTACACTAGGAGAACAGAACAGCACTCATACACTTTATCTGATGTTTCTTTCAGGGCCTGTGCCTAGATTTAAATTCATGCTACTTAAAAATCCACACTTCAGTTTTTTGGACTAAGGAAAACAAACAAACAAACAAACAAACAAAAAAGAAACCAACACCAGAGTTCTAATTTATTGCTTTGCTACATTATAGTTAAACAATCACAGGACTTAGGATATTCAAGGTCAGAAAATAATTCTCAAATCTGCCGAAGGACACTTAGACATAGCTGGAAGTCTCTGGCCCTGATCTCTGTGTACAATGCTTGATAGCAGGCCAGTTTGTGTTTGCACAAGATAGAGGACGCTTAGGAGAAGTGATGTCACGTTATTCTAATGCTCTGTTAAAAATCAATATTTCATTTTCTTAAAAAAAATAAAACAATTCTTACTGCTTGAATAGAACAAATAAGGTACAAACTTTACCTCAATCCTCTGCAGGCTCTGACAAGGTCGGCCCTAAGCTCACCAATCACCTTTACAAGAGGCGTGAGCTCTGCTGTTCCAGAAATTCCCCAATGTTTTCTTCCCTGGCAGCATTTCTCACTCTACGCCTGCTTTCTTGGAAGTTTCCAGGCCAAGGGAAGCCAGATGTGAACCTATCATAGGCAGGTTTTTCCACATCAGCTGTGTTTCTCTCAACTCTGACCAGATTGCTTATCAACGCCCAAATATGCCCAATGCCCTCCACTCCCTGCTACTGCCTCCTTTATCAGACTCAGGAATTCACTTCCAACTCTGACCCTCCTAGGAGGTGACGCCATACAGAACTGTTTCCCAACTCACTGAGAATAGTAGGGGAACATATATGATTTGATGAAGAATATTTTGCCACCATGAGTACCTAACAGATGTTGTATTTTTATTTTCATTTATTTATTTATTTGATTTTATTTTTATTTCATGTTAAAAGTATATCCTGGACCCCTAAGAATTTCTTTGCTTGCCCTGCTGTGACCTTGTATGGAAAAGGATGCATGATGCATTGATGCATGCATGCAAGTAAAGCATCAGCAAGAACAACACCCTTTGGGGGTAAGAAGGGACAGGACTTGTGTTGCAGGGAAGGGCCTCCATTTCTTCTCACGAGTAATGTGAAAAGTCTGCTTGGCTTTATGCAAAAGGACTGTTTTAGAGTCCTGGAATTCATGGAGAAGTGAAAAAACATTTAAAGTGAGAGAGAAAAAGGATGAAACAAAATTCTTTATTCCGGTGACAAATTTGGACCACACACTAATGGACCCAACCAAAGTTATAAAAACAATGCCATCACCAGCTGCCCCAAGGCATCTCTGGAGTACAGAATAGCTTCTCCCCACTCCCTTTCAGTTTCTTTTCTTTTCTATTCTTTCCTTATTTGATGGGAGGGTGTGGATAAACCTTGCAAGTCATGTTCTATTTATCATTTTATTTAGCTTTAGAAAATATTTGATCACACTGTTTTGGCCAAGAAAAAAAAAATAAGCCTCTCAGGGGGCCGGGCGGTGGCCCTGGAGATAAGGTGTCTGCCTTGCCTGCGCTAACCTAGGAAGGACCATGGTTCGATCCCCCGATTCCCCATATGGTCCCCCGTGCCTGCCAGGAGTGACTTCTGAGCTAATAGCCAGGAGTGACTTCTGAGCTAATAGCCAGGAGTAACCCCTGAGCGCCGCCGGGTGTGCCCCCCCCCCCAAAAAAAATATAAGCCTCTCAAGAAAGCTTTTTTTTCTTGTCTCTATAATAACTAGTTGGAGCAAGTCAGGGATGAGACTGAGAGGAAGTGGGTCTCAGCCTGACACTGAGGGTCTCACACCCATAACCAACCCACCACTTAACTGATCTTTGAGTACCTCACAGAGTAATCAAGCTGCTTTGCCCTCTTGGCTGGGAAACTTAACAAGTTATGAGTCACTAGACTTTCTTCCTTGTACTTTTCCTTTATTTGGGGGAAGGGCCCCACAAGCAGTGGATGTCCAGAGGGTTTGGGAGACACTTCCCAGCAATACTCCACCAACTAGGCTGAGTGGTTCTATGCTTGGTCCAGAGCTGCTCAGACCCTGTGGTGCTCAGGGCCCTACTAGGTTATTGTGATGTGCCTGTGAGATGCTGGGGAGCTAACTTGGGGGTTTGCACAAGGGTCCCTATGACCCAGATCCTTTTTTTTTTTTTTTTTTTGGTTTTTGGGTCACACCCAGCAGCACTCAGGGGTTACTCCTGGCTCTACACTTAGAAATTGCTCCTGGCAGGCTCAGGGGATATGGGATGCCGGGATTTGAACCACCGTCCTTTTGCATGCAAGGCAAACACCTTACCTCCATGCTATCTCTCCGGCCCCACCTTTTCCTTTTATTTGTTGCTGTTGCTAAATCTTCATTGCTTCATACTTTCTATAGTCCTCCAGCAGCAAAAACTCCACCAATTTCCAAAAGCTGACTTAAACAAGATTTGCATTTCTCTGAGATGTAGAATGTGAAAGAAGTTCCCCGTTGGTATTACAGAGTATGTTGCAAATGGAAGTGATGGACACAGGGAGAAGACAGTACTTACACATCTTGCATGAACAGATCAAGCATATCCCACATGGCAGGAGAAGCACTTAGCTGTTCAGTAGCTTGGGCTAGGCTAGAAGCTTAAATAGATCACCATTGGAACCTTATGGTAGAATTGCCTTCTGGGCTGCAGAGGGCTCTGGATCAATTGTTCACTGCAGTAACTGTAAGGTTCTCCCACTGAGCTCCTAGCAATTCCAAGATTTAGTCACATGCCAATCCCATGACACCAGAATCTTTAAGTAGGGTCTGGGCTTTGAGTCTTATTGAAACTCCCAGGTGTTCCTGGGTGTCACCAGGTGAGTCCTTCCTTGAAGCTCACTCGATGGAGGATTTGAATAACAGATAGGTGGACAGGGATGGGACAGGAGCAAGGTAGAGCCCACAGCCCAAACCCCCCAGCTTCTCTGGAGCAATCGTACAGTGGGTAGGGAGCTTGCCTTGCATGCATCAAAACCCAGGTTTGACCCCTGCACCCCATATATTTGCCTGAACTTTCCAGGAGTAATCCCTGAGCACAGAGCTAGGAAAGCTCATGGTTTCTGTGCTGAAACACTAGCATAAATTGCCAAGTGGTGGTGCAGCTAAATTTATATGAATTACAAATATGGGATTCAAGTTTTATATATTGTGGAGTAGAATTTTCTGATAAAAATCTGACTAGACAAAACCCCAGTGAACAAATGAAAGAAGTTGAGACAATGGAACATCACCTAAAAATCCTACCAATTACTTCTTGGCTCCATGTACCTAACTCCATGCAACTAACAGAGTATAGCCAGAAGGACCCACTAATCCTATGGATGCTTATATTCCATAAGTTTTTGTTTGTTTCTAATCACTCATGTGAAGACTAATTCAGTTCATGAAATCTGATCTAAGTCACATGTATTGGACATGCTCCTGACATTTGTGGCATTTTTTCTCTCAAATCCTTTCTCCTGGGTCCATTTTTTTTTTTCATGAAGACACAAAACACATGTGCTAACTTGAAAGGCTTGTATTTCCTTGTGTCTTTTATCTTCTATATCTGAGACATGCTTCTACAATTGTACATTTGTCATCCAAAAAACAAAACCAACTGACTATCAGCTTAATCCCACAGCAAAAGTATATTAACCCCTGCCCCCTCAAATTTTATTTCTATTGCTGTTTCCCAAATTCTACATGGCATTACTTTTGTCTAAAACCAATGCACCCATTAGTTGTTGCAAAGCACAGAGGTGGTGCTGAAAGTAATGATAAAGATGAAAACGTGCTTTCCTTGGTCTGAGAAAGACTGCATCAAACTATCACGAAGGAAAGGCCTATTCTAATATAGTTCTTTAAAAGAGAAAAAGTGTTTCAGCTTTCAAGGAATGCGATTTATCTTTTGTCCTCACACCGAGACACATGAGGACCCAAGTTTGAAGGTGGGACTAGTCACTATAAAAGCAAGCTCTTGCCCTAGGCCCTTCCAGGATGGAGCCCAGGTCATTTAGATACATGAAACATGGGATGCTCCAAGCTAAGAACCTTATAGAGGCATGGCTTCAACCCTCAGTTTGGGTATTTGCTCAAATGACATTTGTACTAATTATTTCCCTAATGGTTACATTAACCTATTAAGGTCAATAGTTCAATCTAAGGATTCAGGATACGAATCTATGAAGTCTTTAAAAAGGAGGTGTAGTAAGATATTTCACAATAGCCAGAATCTGGAACCAACCTAAGGGCCCAAAACAGATGAGTGGACAAAGAAATTCTGGCACACCTACACAATGCTATCCAGCTTTAGAAAAAAAATGAAGTCATGAAATTTGCTTATGCATGGATAAACATGGAGTATAATGCTGACTAAAATGAGTCAGAAGGAGAAAGACAGGCATAGAATGATAACACTCATTTACAGGATTGAACAAAACCAAAGACAATAGAAACAAGGACCAGGAGAACTTGTCCATGATAGGAAACTTGCTACAAAAAGGTTGGAAAGTGTAATTAAGAGGTAGAAGGAACCACTAAGACAATAATAGTTGGAAATAATTACTCTGGACAAGAACAAAAACAAGAATGCTTTCAGTAACAGTACTGAAAATCAAGGTGTCTAAAGGGATAAAAGTAGGGTAGAAAGAGAAAGGGTGAAAAGAAGTATCAGTCATAGAGGCAGACTAAGGGTGGGTTGTTGGAGGGAGATTGGGGACACAGGTGGTGGGAAATATATACTAGTGACAGGATGAATACTGAAATATTGTATGACTAAAACTCAAACCATCAACAGCCTTTTAACTCTGTATGGAATACCGGGAATCGAATGGGTCAGCCATGTGCAAGACAAACACTCTGGCTATTGTGTTCTGTTGCTCTAACCTTAAGAGTCACTTTGCAACCATGTTTCTTCAATTAAAAATATACTACTCCAAGGAGGACTGGTTCAGACCTTGGCTTCTGTACTAAGCTCTTTTGTCTCTGTTTTCTCTTGCCCATGAGCTCTTTCCAAATCTGCACAAATGTACAGATTTTTTTTCTCCTAAATTACCTCAACATTCAACCTTCACTTGAATGCATCACCCTTCTAATTCTCTCTCCTATCTCTCCTCCAGTCTGTATCTCTGCTTTCTCCCCCTTTTTTGATTCCTCCCCCACCTCTCTCTCTATGCCAGGGGTTGAAATGGGCCTCACCCTGCCGGGTAAGTGCTCTACTGCTCAACTATTTCCCATCCCACCTGCTAATTCCAACTTACTGCCTGTTGGGATCTCTGTCAATTCACCTTAGCCTTAAACGCTGTCAGCTTTTAGAATCTAAGTGACAGATTTGGTTGTGTTCTTTCAAAACCTGGGGCTCTAGGTGATTAGATTCTATTTTGCCCTTTTATACTATTCACAATTTGTGGAACTCTTAGCTATTCCAAAACCCAGTGAAGAAAGGCAGTCCCTGCCCACAGTGTTTGCTCATTTTGCAATACACTTCAAACAAGGAGCCTGCTGTGAGCTCAGGCCTAATCCTGGCCCTGATGTGATACATCTTGGAAGTTAGACCCACATCAGGGTCTGATCTGACTCTCTTCCTTGCATCACTTCCCCAAAGTCCAGATGAACCCCACTGACTCCTCAACAGCCTGGGTTACATGTGTACTAGTAAAATGATTTCTTTGGAACTAATAGATATCTATTTCTATTGATGAAGACAGTCAAGCTTGCAGGGTCATGCCCTCTCAGTCAAAATGGGAAAATGACTGTGACTTTAGAAACTGCACTTTATCTTGGCTTTGCAATATAATATTTTTGATGGTTTAGTTTTGGGGCCTACCAGCAATGCTCAAGGCTTACTCTGGACTGTGCTCAGGGATTATTCCTGGTGGTGCTCAAGTGACCATATCGGGTACTGGGGAAAAAAAGTGGGTGAGCCACATGCAAAATATTCAGCATGAAAGATGATGAAACAATTTTAGAAAGGGAGGAGAGGGGCTGGAGTGGTGGCGCAAGCTGTAAGGCGTCTGCCTATTGCGCAATAGCCTAGGAGGGACCGCGGTCGATCCTTTCCCCCCACCCCCACATCCCATATGGTCCCCCAAGCCAGGAGCGATTTCTGAGCACATAGCCAAGAGTAGCCCCTGCGCATCATTGGGTATGACCAAAAACAATAAATAAATAAATAAATAAATAAATAAATAGAAAGAGAGGAGAGAGAACAAAGCAATTTGTTTGTTTTGGTTTGGGGACTGCCCCCAATGGTGCTCGGAGGTTACTCCTGGCTCTATGCTCAGTAATTGCTCTTGGCAGTCTCGGGGGAATCATATGGGATGCTAGGAATTGAGCCTCTGTCAATCCCAGGTCTGCCGCATGCAAGGCAAATGTCCAACCACTGTGCTATCACTCCAGCCCTGAAAGTTTCTTCATTTTTATAAAAAGTGAAAGATTTCTCAAAGATAAGACTTCTGAGCTCTCTGCTTTCCATAGGGGTTAAAGAAAAGAACGCCCTTGAGTAGAACTCAAGTTTCTCCTTTTTGCATAGAGTACATTTAGTTCTAGATCAAAAGGTCACTTTGTGAAGGAATCTCACAAATTTTGCCCTTCCATCTCATCCTTTTACCCAGTACACAAAAAGAAAACACCAGCAAAACTTACAACCCTCTCATCTCTGTAAAGAAGAAAAACAGAGGGTGGCAGATCAGTTAAAATCATTTTAGTTCCTGAATGACTGCAAAGAGCCAAGCAGGTCTTTTCTAAGAGGAGTTTTGGAAAGCATAGTGCCAGGTACATAAAATAGGTGCTAAAGTACAGCTTTAAAAACAAAACGCAAAAAGCAGCAAGCAAATGCTTGACGTCTCCAGCCTGGTAAAGCCATTTTTGGCTCCGGATGAAAAAAAAAAATACTCCCCAGAATGATATAACTTCTGGTCAGGCAGTTCATTGAATTTCTTCACCTGTAGTTTTGAATCATACTTGGTGTTCATATTTAATGGAGCAGCCGGCTGGATCAGGAGTCTGGTGATGAAATGACTGAGGAATGAGCAGCCCTCTCTGTCTCTGAACACAAGCATCTTACTTAATCAAAGCACCTATGCAGGGCCGGCCAGACCAGGTTCAGAACAAAACATATATTGAACAGCAAATTTAATGGGCACCGGCGACCGGTGTTTGCAAATGACCTAACTATTATTTTTGGATTTTTACTTGATTCATATAAAATTATACTGCTAATAGATGTAATCCATAAAGCCAGAACTGGGTGTGCAAAATCAACTAACAACACAGACTTTTCAAATCTAATTTATTTTATGATTCAATCCACATGATTGTAATCATGCTATAAGGCAGAGCTCCATGAAAGAGTCCAGTGTGGGGCTAAAGGGATAATGCAGTGGGGAGGGCACTTGCCTTGGCATGTTGCCAACCTGGCTCCTCTGAACCCTATCAAAAGTGAGCCCTGAGCACAGAGACAGAGATATCCCCTAAACACAGACGGGTGTGGCCCAAAAACTAAAAACAAAATAAAACAACAGTCCAGTTTGTAACCATCCTAACTGCCAGTTTGTCATTTATCTCCATGTTTCTTTTTATGCAAATATAAAGAAAATTTTAGGAACTAAAGACATAGTACAGAGGGAAGGTGCTTGCCTTGCAAGTGCTGATCCAGGTATGATATTTGACATATGGTCCCCAAAGCACCACCAAGAGTGACTCCTGAGAGTAGAACCAGGTATGAACTAGGAAGGATGTGAACTGTGGAATTTACTTGCCTAATTTTTTTTTCAATTTTTAGGGGATTGCTCCTGGCAGTACTCAAGGAACAATGCTGAGGATGAACCCCTGGGATCCCGCATGCAGAGCTTGTATCCAGCTCCTTGAGCTATCTCTGTGGCACTTTTATTTTACTTAAAAACCTTAGACAGATGCCACTCAAGTAGTCCTTAGGGAACCTGGGGATCATGTCCAGCAATACTGGCCACAATGCCTGCTTGAACCCTAGGGTGCTAAAAATTACCAATGGCCACCTTAGTAGAGCTCAAGGGACCTCCAGTGCCACACACAGTGATATTTGGGAATCCCAACAGATGTACCAGACAATGCTCAGGATCCATGTGGTGCTGAAGATTGAGCCAAGGTTGGTCAGATATAAGGTGGCCCCTGTTTTATTATCTTGCTACCATCATTCTTGATGCAAATTCAACTCATCATAGCATCCTAATAGCCCATCTCTGGGCCTCCATGGGGCACAGGGATTCAAAATCATTCATCATCCTCTTTCACTGTCCATCTAGCCTCCATCTCTTGACCTCTTAAAATCCTATTACTCTCATATCTACATTTTTCTGGGCTCCCTGAACATCACTCCCCTGACTTTTAACTCCTTTTCTGCCCTGTCCAAAGGTGATACATAGAAAGACACTGCTGGAGACATGCCTGAGTGACCCAAGGGGACTTTACAATACCCCCATCACTTACTGCTCAGCATTACTCTGCAATTACATTTGTGCATTGAAAGACTGGATAGGTCCTCTCAGCTATGTGTAGCAGCCTCTCCTTTCTACTATTATATCACACTTCTTCACATAACACAAAGTGCTTGCAAGAAGAACCCTGCCCTCTCTTTCCAGAATGGGCCTTCTCTCTTCTCCCATAGTTTACTTGGGTTTCACCTTATGGTATTCTGTGTTGATTTTGTTTTGTGTGAAGGAAGCCAAACCTGCCCTTCACTCATGGCACCTTCTCATACATTTACAACAAACACTACGGCTTTGTGGCTCCATCTTACAAAGGAACTGAGGAGATGCATCAGCAGTTACTCATTCCCAACTGCTCCCAAGCCAGAAGTGATAAGATTCTCTTTTTTAATCTTGGCAGGCCTGTTCCAATGACTTATGATGGTTCAAATGTTACCACTTCATATAAAATAGGGAGGAACCCTAAGTCAAAGGAAACAAAGTCCTTGAATTCAAGGGGCATCTCCCAAAATATTTCTAGGCATGACTATGCCTCGTTGGTCTGGTAGATCCCAACTCTGCTGTATTTTACAAGTGAAATAAACTGCTTGAAGTGTACTTGGAGAACTTTTAACCTCATCTGCTGTATCTTAAAGGTGAAAAAAAAAGTGATATCTTGAAGTGTACTTGGACAACTTTTGAACTTAGTTTATTTTTGTTTTTTGAGCTCAGAAGGTCACTCCCAGTACTTGAGAAACCATGCAGTGCTGGTGACCAAACTCAGGTATCCTACAGTGCTATATAGTGCTCAGTCCATTGAGCTCTTGCTCTCCAGCCCTTTCTCAACCAGTCTGAATGAAGAAAAAAATCCTTCTCAATGACCAGCCAGAAGGTCCCTATGCATAGGGCTGCTTAGAGGTTCAAGGTTACAAATGAATTTTGTGAAAAAACAAAACAAAACAAAAACAAAAAAACAAACAAAAAAACAGTTCATTGTTCTAGGTTGTTGGGTTCCAGAAAACACCCAAAGGTCCCTGGAAGGTATGACTGATGAAGGACATAAAATTAATCAGCAAAATGTTTGCTCATTTTTCTTTAGAAATATCTTGTCTTCCCTGTCTAGATTTTGGCAGGAATCAGTTCCTTACCTGTTTCAAAAACTATCAGCCTTTCTTCACACTGAATAAGAAGAGCATCTGCTTGGCCTTGCGCAGTGAGAGTTAAGTTAAGGAAGTCATGAGAGTAAAGGACTCAGAGAATCTAGTTTGCAACCCATATGGTCCCCAAAGCATGTCAGGAAATATCCCTGAGAACAGAACCAGGAGTAAGCTCTGAACACTGCCAGGTGTGGCCCAAAACAAAAATAGTAGAACATTAGGAAAAGAGGAGGAGGCGGAGAAAGGAAAGAGGAGAAGGAAGAAGGAGAGAAAAAATAGAAGAAGAAGAAGAAGAAGAAGAAGAAGAAGAAGAAGAAGAAGAAGAAGAAGAAGAAGAAGAAGAAGAAGAAGAAGAAGAAGAAGAAGAAGAAAGAAGAGGGGAGGAGGAGGAAAAGGAGGAGGAAATCAGGAGTTCTCTTGTACTATAAAGATTACTTTTCTGAAAGATGCTCTGTATTTTTTTAATATAGAACACAAATTGAAGGAGAAATAATGGAGGGTACCAAGACCAAACAGTTTTATGAACATTGAGTAGAAATAAAAAATTATCAAACTTAAACACCAAATCCAAAGCCAACAACAACACAATCGACACTCAATCTACAAGCTAGACACAGAGTGGACCACTTATACTAGCAGCCTCGGGGGAGGGGCATAAGAGGAAGATATGGGATACATGCTGGAAACGGGTGGAGAGGTGGTGGAAATACTCCTGATTTAATCTCACTATGTACCTAAAATATTACTGTGAAAGATTTGTAATCCACTGTGGTCAAAATAAAAATTATTTTAAAAAAATGTAATAAAGAACAAAACCAGCTTTCAAGATACCCTAAGCCCATGGGTGGTGGTTGTATTTTCTTTAGTCATATCCTTCCTGACTGCAGTGAAATTCACACTGTCCCAAAGCCTAGGAGCCACCTGGAAGCTGGTTGGCATTGGTCCAAGAAGTCACAGGGAAGGGATGCTGCTATGCCAGGATGCCCACTTGCTCACTGTGTATCAGAACCCCTGCCATAAGTCCTTAAGTCTCATCATGAGCCAACAGATTGAGGTGGGGTCCCCCAACTCTATTTTTCAAAAGATTTATCCAGAGATTTGAAGTATTGTTTCATTTTAGAAAACAACAACTTATTTCAAACTCCTGAAGCTTTCACTCTAGTTGAAACGGTTGACCTCAATAAATCCAGAAACTCCTTTAGATGAAAAAGAAACAGCTAGCCATTATAAGCAGTTTGACACCTGAACAAAATAAACATACTTTTCCCATGAGCATGCACATGTGTGCTTTAAGAAATCATCTTCAAGATACTCAAATTTATATAGTCACCTTACATAACTTTTAAAAGCTCTTTCAACTCCACCTACAGTTGGAAAGGTTCTCTTTCTGCTTGTGGAAGGTAGGAGGCTGAATTGGCTATGGTTTCTCTTTGTAAAACAGCTGGTTAGATCTAAGCTCCGTCTCTTCAGGAAACTGACTTTAGAAAGAGCACTTGGGGACAGTGGTCACTTTCTATTATTACTACTGACACAATATATTTTTCAACAATTTAAAACAAATTCAAGGATATTAAATCATTTCCACAAACCTCAAGGAAATCACAGTCTTATTAGTTCATCTGCTTCTAATGCTAAAGTTACAGAAAGCATTACAATGAATTTTTGTTTAAAAAAACATCCTTCTAACTTAAGTCTACAATTAAAATCCACAGATCCCCTTTAGAATTAATACTCACAGGCATTGGCTGGAGTGATTGTACAACAGGTGGGACACTTGCCTTGGAGGCAGCAGAGGCAGGTTCGATCCTTGCCATCCTCTAAGGCCCCCTGAGCTCTACCACAACCGATCCCTGAGCACAGAGCCAGGAGTAAGGTTTGAGCACTGCTGGGTGTGGCCCAAAGTACAACCAACCAAACAAAAACAACACTCATGGGGCTCAGTGAACACAGCCCTGGGCAAATGTTTCTTTACCTGCTTCAGGCCTACAGTCCAGGAACTGTCAACATTCCACTTCACAGATGAGGAAACTGAGATAGAGGTTGAATTCCTGCAATGTTCAAGTAATGACCACCAGTGTGGGAACTGAGGCCATGCAGGAGCCATAGAGGAAACCTTCAGTCAGACATCAGGTTCAAACTGTTTTGTTTGTTTTTTGCTTTTGGGTCACACTCGACTGCATTCAGGGGCTACTCCTGGCTCTATGATCAGAAATCGCTCCTGGCAGGCTGGAGGGACCATATGGGATGTGGGAATTCGAACTTATCGACCTTCTGCATGCAAGGCAAATGTCTTAGCTCCATGCTATCTCTCCGGCCCCTCAAACTTTTAATTATATGAATCATGTAGCAAGATTTTAGGTCAAAGACAGTCTCTATTTAAGGAACTTCCCTCCCCATTTTTAGCTTGCCATGATTAAAAATGATATGATCACTGCCTTCTGATCTCATTTATTTCAGATAGAATTATGCAATTTTTCTGGTAGTTGCCTCCTCATTTTTTTTTTTTTTTTGGTTTTTGGGTCACACCCGGCAGTGCTCAGGGGTTACTCCTGGCTCCATGCTCAGAAATTGCTCCTGGCAGGCACGGGGGACCATATGGGGGCACCGGGATTCGAACCGATGACCTTTTGCATGAAAGGCAAATGCCTTACTATGCTATCTCCTGGGTCCCACCTCCTCACTTTTAAATCTCTTAAAGTTATCCCAATTCTCTCCACAATTTCTGGAAAATCGTGGTATATGTTGCCTATTTTTCCCTGTCAGTGCTCAAAGCAGAAACAATGGGGCACTGGATCATCTGCCAGATCTGACTTCAGCTTTATTGGCCGTACCTCCTGTGTTGAATTACTCATTACATGAGAAGCTGAAACTGGCTACCATCCCTCACGTGTCAGCTGCCACATAAAGAAGGAAAACAATAACAACTTTCCCTGACTGCAGAAGGCTTGAATGAAGAATTGTTACAAAACAGATTTTCTCTATGGAATTCAGCAATCTGGTATCTCAATCTATTTGTGTGTCTATGAATGTGTATATATCAAAGCTAGTATATCACATAGGATATAGCCTAGCATGGGCCAGACCTGGGTTTGATCACTGGCATCACATAGTCCCTAAACATCACTGGATGGTGCCCTGGAGGCCTCCTGAGAACCAACAAGCAGGGTGGTCCCAAATCCCCAGTACTTCAAGGTGTGGGCAGCAGAGCAACCATGGGTCATTCAATAAAACCACTGGCCCAACTGACTCAGAATTGCTGGTGGATCCCCCAGGTCTCAGAACAAGA
>PVKC010007849.1:0-28943 GCA_004027635.1 Crocidura indochinensis | reverse complement strand
CAAAAACAAAAGAAACCACTTCAATATGTAAAATGTGTTAGATCTCACAATAAGGGTCTGAGTGTTTATTCAGCTTTATGTCATTGGTTCAGCCTGCTGTGTTATTGATTTTTGTTTGTTGAGCTTAGGTGACTTCTGTGCAACTTTCACATCAAATTTGTTGTGTTCCTACTGTATATCGGTATTGAGGAAGTTAGAGATGCCACATGGCTATATCCATGGCCATGAATTCCAAAATCTCTAAGTTGTGATGATGAGATACCATAGTCTTAGCTCCCTTGTAGCTACTGGAGTTTTGGGGAATTACAGAAGGTTGGAGGAAGCTGCCCAGCCCATATACAGATAACCCAAGTTTTCAATCCCCAAACTAACAACAAAAACCTATGGATTTTTTTTGGTTATTGTTTATGGGGAGATTAGTCATGGAATATAATATTAGATCATTGGCATGGAGGGTGTGAGTGTGTCTGCTGAACTCAGGCAGTTGGGGGATTCTGGTCATTCTGCAAGAGAGTTTTCAATCATGAGATTAGTGTAAGGAAAACCTTGTAATATTCTAATGATTCATCTTTATTTCTCATTGATTTATTAAACTACCAGCACTCAATGAGTATTTTAAACAAAATATTACATAGAGTGGAAATGATACATTTTATGCATGTGTAAGCCTATTAATCAGAAATCAATAATGTCCCCCAATTCCATAATATATTCTTATTACACAAGTATAGACTATGTTTATGTGTAACTGTGTACTATATCCCTAGTGATTCATTCTCCACCAATTGGAGTTAAATTTATCCCATTTGACTAGTTTTGGCCAATAAGTGGGAGTTAAAGTGACAGAGAGTATCTGCTGGACAAATATTAAGAGGTCTTGTGTTTTTACTCATGTGTCAAGCTTTAATCCTCTCCCACATAACATGCCATAATTATTGCTTCACTTTTTATTGCATAAGGGAAAAAGGGCAAGATTTTATATAAAAAAAAATCTAGGTAAAATGCTCTCAGTGGACCTCATATGAGATAACCTAATGAGACATGAACCAAGAAAAACAACGGTTATTTAACATTGAAGTCTTAATATATTTATACAATATATTCTACTGAAGGTTAAGAAAAATAACCAGGGGCCGGGCGGTGGCGCTGAAGGTAAGGTGCCTGCCTTACCACGCTAGCCTTGGACGGACTGCGGTTCGATCCCCCGTGCCCCATATGGTCCCCCAGGCCAGGGACGACTTCTGAGCGCATAGCCAGGAGTAACCCCTGAGCGTCACCGGTGTGGCCCAAAAACCAAAAAAAAAAAATGAAAAATAACCAGACTTGAAGCATTTAATACTGCTTTAATATTTCTAATTTTTCCAACTTATTTAAGAATTATATTCATTAATTTATACTTCTTATTTAGATAGTATGTTAAATATATCACAATACTCAATATTTTTTTCTTCACAATTATGTTAGTTTTGCATCTTATATCTTAAAGCTCTGCTGTTGGGTCTTGGTAATAGTACAGTCATTAGGGTTCTGCTTTGCATGTGGACAACACAGGTTTGGTCTCTACCAAACCATACAATCCTTTCAGCCTGCCAGTAGTGTTCTGATCCCTGAGCCAGGTATAAGCCTTGAGAACTGTTGAATGTGGTTCAAAAACCAACTAACAAACTATCAAGCAAACAAACAAAAACACAGAAAAAAGCTAGTCTGCTATGTGTATCAGTTTATGATAGTTGTCACTTTTAATGAATTGGAGAAAGCTGAGGATAATCGTAAGTAATGCTCAGTTCTACAGCATAAGTTTGAATAGGTTCAGCAATGTAATTTTCCTGGTCACTACAAGGATAGCTAGCTGCATCGGCTACTGGACCGTAATATAGGTTTTTATGAGGACAGACATGCAGTGCCAGAAAACTAATCAGACCTTCACATCTTTGAGGCAATTCTTTATTATTTGTTAATAGAATAGAATAGAATAGTTTATTATAACAATATATTATAATTATAATATTATTATAATACACTATACAATTATTATCGCATTTTAAAATAAGTATTATTTATTATTTTTTATTTTAAATAATGTTATTTATAATTTATTAATATTATAAATAATGTTATTTATTATCTATATTATTTATTATTATGCTATTTTCCAAGCACAATTATTTTTAATGTTTCCTGATACATTGCCTTCCCACTCATTATCAGGAGACTTTATTTTTATAAAAGTATTATTTGAGAGGTGATAGTGTTGGTTTCAGTCACATTCAACTGTGATAGAGCTTACCCTTGACTCAGTACTCATGAGTTAACTCTCTTGGTGGTGCTTAGGAGATCATATGGCACATGGTACCTAAAACATGTACCTAATTTGTGCAAAGAAAATATTTTCATGAATTCTATCTCAGGACTGTCCTTTATGTTTTTTATATTCTAACAAGTATTATGGGGTCAGAGAGATAGTACAGAAGTTAAGGTTACACATAGCTAATTGACTTTTTTTCTCCAGCATCACACAGTCCAGTTGTGATCCCAGAGTAACTCTGAGCACTGCTGGGAGTGAACTACTAGCTAACTAATCAAGTAAGTAAAAAATTGACATATATTATGATTGTTTGTGCTCTTCATTCCTTTGTTATAAATAATATTATAAATATATAAATATAATAAATATATATTATAAATATATAAATATAATAAATATATTATAAATATATAAATATAATAAATATTATAATAGGAAAGATTCATCAGATAATTGCTTAATATAATTGAGATTCAATCATGATAAAACCTTATGGATATTCTATGTCTGGAAAAATCAATTATTTTTTGAAAACATTTTTTTATATTTTGGCCACACCCATTTGAGGCTCAGGGGTTACTCCTATCTAAACGCTCAGAATTTGCCCTTGGCTTGGGGGGGCATTATGTGACGCCGGGGGATTGAATCATGGTCCTTCCTTGGCTAGTTCTTGCAAGGCAGACACCTTACCTCTAGTGCACCTCACCGGCCCCTTGAAAACATTTTTATAGGTAATGTTCTGGTATTAAATTTTTTTAGTCTTTCAGTTGTTAATTGTATTTTACTGCATTATATTTAATGGGTTGCTATTTTCATTTTTTTGATCTTTTTTGTTCAATATAATCTTCTATAAGTACATATATATATTTGACTCACTTTAGATGTGCAGGGTTTACTCCTCTCTCTGTGGTGAGTGGTCGCTCGAGGTTGTGTTTGGAAACCATATTTAGGTGTGAGAGATTGAGGATGATAAGTCACATGAAAAGAAAGCACTTTCTGCCAGGCTGTAACTAACTTACATAATTTTTTTCTTTTTTTGTTCATGAACTAACACTGAAACTATCACGCAATTGTCCTTTAATTTCTTGCTCTCGGGGTTCAATGAACTTTTTAGCTATGAATATATGCTTTCATTGAACTTATCATGTTTTGACCAACTTGTCACTATCTAAGGAGTTCATTTTGACATCAAAGTTAGCTGAGTAATTTTAGGACAATGAGAAAAAGGACAAAGATTTATCGTAATTCCTTTGGGATATTTTCTCGAATTTTGTTTGGGTTTACAAACTGAACACCAATAAGTGTGGTGGTGGTGTTATTTTTATGGTTTCCTACAGATATGTGTCTGTTTCAGGAAAAACTTCTCCATAGGAGCAAAATTGTTTCATGGGGATCAATATTCACTTCAAAAAAACTCTAAGACTTTGTTTATTGGATTAGTTTGATGTTGTTAGCATAATAGATGAGCGAAAGTATTCAATAGTTAAGCAATCAAGCTGCCTCCTTCCTTTAGTTATGAGAATTATGATGCTTACTTCTTCCTCTGCAATATATAGCAGCCAAGTTCCAAATAATTTCTGTTCTTGATTAAACTAAGGGTGATTACACAGTTGTTGTTGTTGTTGTTGTTGTTGTTGTTTCACATTAAATGTAAGTTTGTAACTTTGAAAATATTGCCCAGATATTTATTTTAGGGGAATCACATAAAACGTCTATGACTATAGATAATTCCAGTTTTCCTTTGGAAATTTCAGTCTAAAACAGCTCACCAATTTAATCAGGAAAATAAATTTCCTGAAGTTCATATCTTGAACTATTTATTCATCATGAATCTTACAACTATATATATATATATTTTTTTTCTATTAGTATTAACTGCTGTAGTATAAACTAGTTACTACATACTTTTCTGTTAATTTTCCTGGATCTTTCTAAAAAGTCATTTTTTTTCCTGCTTGACTCATCCTTTCTCCTGCATTGTTACTATTCAGCATCCTTCGGCCTTAATCTATCTTATGGATATCTGTGAAAGTTGCTCAATTCTGCATCATTTGAATTATTACCTTTAACCTAGTCCAATCTAATGGAGCTGATTAGTATTTCAGTATTCCTGGAATATGGAAATATTTTTCTTCTGCACAGAAACTACAATATTTATTAGAGCCTAAATTTTACAGTCTCCGAAACCCAATACTACAAAGATTATATAGGGAAGGAAATTTGGCACTTGCTAATAGAGTGGTTGGATTTCCCGAATCTTTTAGAATGTGCATTAGAAGCTTGCTCTTTGATGTAGGTCTTGATGTCTATACTTGATGTTTATTTCCAAAGTTGGTTCACCATTGATAATGATAATAGAAAATAAAATTTGGGGCCAGAGTGGCAGCGCAGTGGTAGGGCATTTGCCTAGACACTGCTGACCCAGGACGGATGCAGGTTCGATCACATATGGTTCCCTGAGTCAGGAGTCATTTCTGCACATGGAGCCAGAAGTAGCTCCTGAGAGCTGCTGGGTGTGCCCCCCCCCCCAAAAAAAAAGGAAAAAAAAAAGGCAATAAAGTTTTCATCTTGAAGTGCCTCTAGTATAAGACGGATAATAAAGTCATCTTCTAACAATAGTATGTTATGGTACAGAATATTATTGTTTTCTTTGCAAGGTTTATATATAGTTATCACAAGCTATTACATATGGATTTTTGATATCAATCATATGCATGCTAATTATATCTATTTAAGTTAATTAAGTATATGAACAATTAAGTTGCAGTATTTATTTTTATGTTTCAATATAGTATTTTTGTCACCTATGTACTTACTGATCAGTTTCACTGATTTATTTTCTTCACTATGAATTTGACTTTTCTGCTTTAATTGTTTTAAGATGTCAAGACACTGATATTTAGTTGCACTTTATATGGACACATTTTATTTTTCCAAAATATTCCTGAGATTTTAGTGAAGAGGAGTGCATGAATGGGATAATAGTGAAGAGAAACAAGACTCTGCTGAGGCCTGATTTTGAGCAAGCTGTTTCATTTTTATCAAATGTTAAGTGTCTACTTTACTTAATAATTTATATTTGATGTTACCTAAAATTATTCACTATTTTAATTGTTGATGAAAATTCCAAACATTTTCAGACTAGAGATAATGTTTTAAAATTATTTACTTTATTGTTTTGCCTGCAGTTGTTATCTTTAATTGTACTGATTAGCACCCCTCTGAATAAAGACTATTCAGGCTGGAATCTGCAGATCCCTAAGAGAATTCTGCATTTCTTTCTAGAATACCATACTACTTATTTTAGCTACTTTCACTCCATAAACTTTGAGTGCTTTCCTAAATATTAGGAGGATTTCTGGGCTCTGGTAAATAATCTCCCTTTCTCTGTATCCTGGAGGCTGTCTCCATAGGTCTCTGTTCTGGAAGCCTGAATAGTAAGAAACTTCTAGAGATCACTTTCATTTTGATTATAATCCCTTTGGACTTGATTATCTTTATTATGTGATACCAAGTTTATTAAATACAGCATTTATATACATTTATGTATATATATACATTGCATATTATATATATAATTTATATACATTACACTGTGTTTCTAATGGGAAGGTAAATATGGTTCTTGTCCCTCGATATTAATCAAACCATAAAATTATAATTTTCCATTTAAAAATAATTTTGTTGTAAAATAGCATGAAGTGCTTGTATCTAATATTTACCCAATATAAGTAAAATGTCTCTGAGTTCTAGGCCTATGTTAAGTTTCATAAAAATTGGGTGATCTTATTTAAATATTTTTAATTTATACATGTTTATTGTTTTTATTATAAATTTATTTTTGGTTTTAAGATTTTTTACGAGGTGTGGACAGGTTTCATTTATTGTTCACAAACTTGGTATATACATCTGTGTCTTTCAAATGTGTTAATATTAAAGAAATGATTTTCATTGAATACTAATAGAACTGAAAATAGATAAAAGGTTTAAAAATATATTTTATACAAAATAATACAATAAAAATACAAGTTTTATGTCAAACGTACTCTATTAAGATCATGTTTATGTAACTATACTTCATATAATTTATCTTCTATATCTCTTATTTATTAAATATACTAGAAAATTTCATATGTTATAAATATGTATGTTTGATTAACATAAGATATGCAAATGCTTTAACTTTGTCATGGGAACCATTTTGAATTTTTATAAGTATTAACAATAGGATAAATTGTACATTAGGGACAAAAATAATGCACATAGAATTAAACAACTTTTCTCATATACTTTATCCAGAGGTCAAATATTTCAGAGCTAGTTATGTTAGCAACTCATTATTGCCATCTAGAGTCAGACTTTTTAAATTTTATCTCACTCTCTTGTAGTTCCCAATTTGTGTGTGAGTTCATTTGACCTCAGGCTTTTTCCCCATGTCAATATCTAAAAAAAATATCGAAGAAATAGCTAAGAAAATATCATTTTCATAGCACAAAACATCAGTTGGTAAGATACAAAGCAATTTTATAACCAAAAATGTAAACAAAAATACCTTCCTAAAATGTTAAGAACTTTCATCAAAGTTAATCCACAAAATAGAACCTTCTTATGATTACAACTAAACAGTCACTTAACAAGAAAACTGTGATTTATTGAAAGCTTTTAAACTATTGGACTTGGTAAAGTTGGGCTGGAGCGGTGGTGAAAGTGGTAGGGTGTTTGCTTTGCACACTCTAACCTAGGACAGACCACAGTTTGATCCCCAGGTGTCCCATATGGTCCCCCAAGCCAGGAGCGATTTATGAGCATATGGCCATAGTAACCCCTGAGTGTCACTGGGTGTGGCCAAAAAAAACGGAAAGAAAAAAAAAGACTTGAGAAAGTAAGTAAAATCAATATTTAAGACTGAATCTA
Organism: Crocidura indochinensis; assembly: GCA_004027635.1. Taxonomy (NCBI): domain Eukaryota; kingdom Metazoa; phylum Chordata; class Mammalia; order Eulipotyphla; family Soricidae; genus Crocidura; species Crocidura indochinensis. The sequence goes on along the minus strand of PVKC010007849.1, from coordinate 21,724 downwards.
GGAAGGCAATTTACACACTACCCTTTCTTAAGTTGAAATCTATGTATAGAAAAAAATAACTTATTTTTTAAACAAACATACACAAGTAAATGAAGCATTTTTGTGGGACCACAGAGATAGATAGTATCAAGTAGGTTGTTTTTCCTGTTAATTTTACTAAAAGTATCTTTGTGGAAATATCTCTCTTTTTCCTGTTTTGGCTTGGGAATTATAAGCTTCAGTCACCATTAAAAATATGCTGATGATCGGAACAGCTATACAAAAAATTACTGTATTATTAAAATATAAGTTTAGAACTAAGTTTGGTTTAGAATTAACTGCTTGTTCTGCTTATATAACCCAGTTTTGCTATAGACATAACTGCAGCCATGACAATCCTCAGATGTATGCAAAGCCAGAACAGCCAGTTTCAGGAACTTCTAGGGCATGTACCAGGACAGTTAGATAAACTAGCAACACCTAGGGCCTGCTGTTGATAAAACTTACGTAACTGCACACCAAAGTCCTTGGTGTCAGGTGGGTACCCAAGCCCCTCTTCTACTAATTCAGCCAACCAGGCTGACACACATGTAGTAAGAACCAATAGTATCACCCCTACCTTGAAACCACAGCAGTTCTATAAAACGACTTGAAAGTCTATCTGCAACATTGCCAACTAAGAGAGGTGCAGCCCCAGAATGCTGGTAATTAAATAAGTTTCCTTGCTTTTCTATTGCTGTCATCTGCCGCAAGTCTTTGTGGGTCAGATCTCAAGTACAAAGCTAACAGTATCTTTATTATACAAATTACGCATTCCAAATTAAAGCAGTGATCTTTGCTGATATCTTCTATAATTTGACTTGCATGTAGATAACTCAAAAGTCTGGTTCACTGTGAATGTATCTATCCATTGCTTCTCAGGAAAACAGTAAGAAAGGACGTTGACCTCACACTGAATGAAACCAGAACCAATTCCTTAAAAGTTTTATTCTCAATTTTTCTCACACTGTAGTTTAGTGGCTTTTAAATTCATAGTTCATATGAGTTACAGAAGAACTCGTTCAACCAGTTACTAGTATTTAGCATGAAGTTCTGTTTCTCTGGATTGGCTGAAATTTCTTTTTCCATTTTTTTTTAATTTCTATTCCACCTTTAGAAAGAAGGTAAAGACAGAATGAGTGAAAGAGTTTTCAATCTGTTCAATTTAGGATGACTTTCAAATGTATATATTATAAATAGTAAACATATACAAATTTCTATATAGTCCTAAACATATAGCATTTATATCTGTAAATTTAAATGCAAAAATATTTTATGTAATATTTTTAAAATATGCTTTTTTTCTCATTAATTCACTGTCTCTAGAAATCCCAAACTAATACTTTCAACCTTTTCATTAGAGGTGTTAGAATGTTGAGAGTTCCTATTTCAGAATTTAGCCTTACATAATCCCCATAACTACTAATCAGTCTGAATTTTCTTTAGCATTGCTATTTAATTTAAGGCATTCAAGACAAAGTGCCTGAAACAACTTTCTTGCAAAATCAATTTGGAAAGAATGAAATCCAGAAAATACACTTCAAAATGAAAACTATCAACCAGTGCTTTTTCTGCTGACTGCATTAGGCAATAAAGTATTAAATGGAATATTTAGAACAACAATTAAAGAGGCTTAATTTTAAAGCTGTCTGATGGTGTGTAAATTCAGTTCTTTATCGGCTATTAGAAAATTACTATAGAGTACTTCGATGATTCTATGTGAATGTAGAACAGCTTGTTCAGCTATAGTAACAGGAAGTATTTAATGAGGATTGGAAGTTCCATATTTTCATATTGCAAAAATGATTTTTACAATTTTTATGAGTTGTTTATTTAGTTCAAGTAGATTTTAAAATGTTAGTATATCAATATTTACAACTAAATTGTTCCTAATCCGGGAAAAAGTCACATCCAATTTTTTTCCCCACAGCAGTCATGAAAAGTAACTTTAATAAAATTTAATGAATATTAATTGAGAATAATTCCCTCATCAAGAATCACAGTGTAGGAAAACCATTGTTTTTCCTTTTTTGTTTGTTTGGATTAATAACAGACTGTGTGGCCAGAGAAATAGCATGGAGGTAAGGCATTTGCCTTGCATGTAGAAGAACAGAGGTTAGAATCGCAGCATCTCATATGGGCCCCTGAGCCTGCCAGGAATGACTTTTGAACATAGAATCAGGAGTAACCACTGAGCACTGCTTGGTGTGACTCCCAAATCAAACAAACAAACAAAAAAATTCACAGACTGTGTTCAGGACTTACTTTTGGCTCTACATTCAGAGATCATTCCTGGAAGAGCTCAGGGAATAAAGAATAGAACCCTGGTTGGCTTCATTCAAGAAAAACTTTCCAGTCACTAAATGTTTCTGATTTAAGAAAAATTCAACCAAAAGTAAATAAAAATAAGAATAAAGCATGACAACAGAGACCAAATCTCTTCAACTAGAACCGTGTGACCAATATGATTTTCCTGAGAGTGAGCATTACATATATGGGGGCTATGGCATAAATAAAAGTAGGCTACCTACTGGTAGGATGGAGGAATAAGAAACAAAACAAGATTGGAGAGATCCACAGTGAAAAAAGTTTGAGAACACTAGCACAAAATATGTTTCTCTTCATTCAAAATACAGTTTGTGACATTAACAAAAAAAAAATACTTTCACTAAAATCAATGACTAACGGGGGAAATAGGACCTTTAATAATTGGTTGCTTAGCTATCCAAATAAGAAAGATAGCTGCATAAAATAAAGAGCAAGACACCCCCTTTTAATGTAAACAGCTAAATGATTGTGCCCCAACAAGATTGCACTGTTTTATTTCAGTTTACTTAGTTTTCTTTTGCTTATCAATCTTGGCTCTTCAAGAAAAGCATGCCATTTGATTGTAACATAGCATCTCCTATACTGTTGTGTACTTAAAGAGAGCTAGGATTAAGGTGATAAGAGTCTTTATCGAGTGTTTTCATAGTCTTGGAAATAAGGAGTGGGATAATCATGGTCCTGCAGGAGAGTTGTGGCAAAAGAAACTCTACTACATCAGCTCCCTTTAACATACTTCAGTGAGGTCAGACAACAGTAATTTGTTATATGGGTCATGGCAGAATCCTTCTTTAAACATAGCTAAAATTGATTCTTTTGTCAACATAAATACATCTTAATGCACTTCTTCTCTGTATAGGCTGTATTATACACTTGAGAACTATTGTGCCAAATTCCACCACTGAGAGTTATAATACCTTTTCATCCTTTCTTTACACAAACAGGAAAAAGTAATATGATTTTCCTTTATTTTTCCATTTTACTTTAGACATTATCAAGACTGAGCATCAAAACAGGCATGGAAATAAATGGGCTTACGAGGACAAGAATGTAATACAACAGACGTTTATAGGAATAGATCATTTGAGTTTGTATTCTCCAAATTTTCTGATTTGCAAATATTCACTTTACTAAGAAATATTCATTAGGAAATGATGAAAATTGATATAGCTTTTCTGTAAAATTATAGGCATGCATTGAAGTGATTTCAGACTTAGCTGGAGTATCTATGTATTTATGTCATTTAGTATTATCTTATTATTACTAATGATAATTTATATTATTCTAAAGGTATTATCTTTAACATGGGGAAAAGTTGGAAAATGGATATAGATTAATATGCAAGAGACATAGAAGGGATTAATTTTATAGCTCTTATTTGTGATTAAAACACTGATGGTGAGAACATGATGGCTATATGTACATTAATCCTGGTATAAATAATATTCTTGAGAATTACAAGTACTTTCAATCCATGATTCATCAATAAGAAGTAAGTTACAAAGTTGTTTGAGGTCTGGAGCAGTAAAAAAGTATTAGGATATTTGTCTTGCACACAGCTGACGCCCGAAGAACATGAGTTCTATTCCAGGTGTCCCATATTGCTCCCCATAGCCAGGAGCTATTTTTTAGCTCCTAGCCAATAGTAACCTTGACCATCACTGGGTGTGCCCCCCAAATTGTTTGAGGACAAAGATATAGCACATGTTTTAATGTTCCTAACAATTGCTGGGAACAACCCCAAGTACAAAGCTGGAAGTTGCCCCCAAGAACTAATGGGTGTTGCTCAACAACCCCCTGCCAGATTTTGTTCAATGTCTAAAATTTTAGATTCAAATAATACAGAAAATTAAAATTACATATTGAGATCAAGAATTTATGAGTACAAGCTTTGTTATATGTTCTTTATGTTCATTTCTATCCTTATTCAAGGAAGCATTTGATAGTTTCTGTAGATCTTTAAAAAACATGTATTATATTACTAATTTTATGATATGTTCACTTATTAAATCTCCAAATTGCTCCTTACCTTCATAAAAGGTAAATAGAAATACAACTCAGAAAGTAGATAATGGATCAGTCAGAAATGTCAGGTTTTACAGTGGCAGATATTATTCTATTTTGGTTGCTAAAAAAAAAAGGAGATTTTAGGTCAAAAAGGTTAGGATTTGAAGTATTTGTGTGTTATAGCTTTGAGAAGGTTAACTCAGACAAACTCTAAAAATGCTTTCCTCAAAATGTTGTATAAATAAATTTTTAAAAAGACAGCTTTATCCTCAATGGCCATAATGTCTAGAGGCAAAAAACCCGAGACAAGATGTTAAACAAAGGTCATTTGCCCTTTTAAGATTCAAAGACATTGTACTCTGCTTGCTATTTGAATCCAACAGTATTTTCCAGGGTCTACTGAAGCAGGATTTTTTTTTAATAAATTGAATTTCAAACATTAGATTGCTCTTCAAAATAGTCATTAATAATAAGCTTTGCAAAACAAATCCACATCACCAACTAGCTAATGTAGTTGTTTGCTCCAAACATAGTTTAAAGACAAGTCTTAGGATTATGTGCTCATTGATCATAGTTAAATGTTTACCATTTGAATCTAATTTCAATAATGTTAAGAACGATTTTGTGGTGTGTTGGCAATTAATTTGAGAATATGTCTTCTTTTCTATGCATGTTTTATGACTACTTGATGTATGACAATTAAGATGCTAATAAATAATAATCTATGATTGATCCTCAATTTCTGTGGAATAGGAGGTAATTAGTCTTTTTATTTCTTTTAAAAAATTACTTAATTTAAACACCATGGTTATAATGTCATGCATAATACAGTTGGGATATTTTTTCACAATTACAAAGATGTTCATGATTGAGTTTCAGTTATACAATATACAACACCCTTCACCAATACACATTTCCAGCAACTATTGTTCTCTTTTTCACTCTCCTCCTGCCTGCTTGGGGGGCGGGGACATTTCCCCCTCCTCTCTCTCTTACTTTGTTTTTTTTTTCATTTAGACATTATGTTTGCCTAAATGTTAGTGAAGGGGTATTATGCATATCACTTTATCTTCTTTTAGTATCTGGTTCTTGTCAAATTTATCTTTTTGTATAGCAGAGTAGTATTTGCTTATATATAATTATATTTATATATTTTATCCATTGATGGAAACTTAGATATTTTAAATTCTTGGTTACTATAAATAATTCTTAAATTATATGCACAAATTACTTAAAATTAGTGTTCTGATTCTGTTTACAAAAGAACCAAAATGGTTCATTTTTTTTTGATAACCATTATTTGAGGAAGCAAGTGTATTGGAATATGGCTTTTTTTTACTTATTTGTTAATTTTTTTACTGTGGGCCTAATGAATTACAAATCTTTCACAGTGATATTCAAGGCACATAGTAATAGTGATTGAGGGGCATTCCCTAAGTCTTTTGCTTTTGCAAATTTTCATGGGTCACCTTTAAGGTACATTTCTGAGGAATAATCAATGGAATATTTCAGAAGTTCCCTAGAAGATGAGGCCTCTGCAATTAGCTATGAAAAATCAATAATTACATAACCACTGTCAAATTCCTATGGTTAGTTCTGTTAAAGAGAATGTTTCTTACTGATATCATGTTTTTAGAAAAGTATTTCTCACCCTTTTCTTTCCTAATTAAGAGCAGTGTCAAGCACACATTTTGAAATAGATATAACATTTTGTTTTGTGTAGATTTTACAGGCATCTCTCTCCTCTCTCTCTCTCTCTCTCTCTCTCTCTCTCTCTTTCTATCTCTCTCTCTCTACCTCATCTGGTGGTTCTCAGGGGTTACTCCTGGCACTGCACTCAGAAATCAAAACTGGAGGAATCTTTTGAGATGCCACAGTTTCCTGAAGTCAGCAACATGCAAGACAAACACCCTACCTGCTCTATCATCACTCTTACCCAATATTTTTTCTATATAAATACTTTAGATTTATACAATTACTTATTGAGATCTGTTCTTGATATAAATTATCTTGCTACTTAAAATACCAGTTTCCACTTTGGCATATATGCAATTTTTTCTTATATATCTCTTTTCCACCAAACATGGTGTAAATTTCAGTTCTGAACTGAGGATATCTCAAAGTTAGAAACTAACAACATGAATGTATGAAAGTGCACAGCAAAAAAGTTTGCCTAGCCTCTGACTGGCCTTCTTCATCAGTGAGATTTTAATTTCGCTGAATGCTATCTCCTGACTTATTTATTCACAACAATATAATAGTCATTTAGAAATAATCTATACAACTAATGGTAAAGAAACTTACCAATTTTCATGTTTAATTCATTACATCTTCGTTTTATTGATTTTCAAGGCAGACCACTTCCTAAAGTTAATTAGATATGCTATCTTTTTTCCTGAATTGTAAAATTGGTAGTTTATTCACTTTCTAAATTTCATCTTGGGATTATCCAAATTCTTGGGCCTTTTTTTGGTTTGTGGTTTGTTTTTAAATAAATTAATTGGATGCATTAAAGTTTAAACTTGTACTCATTTTGGTAGATATGTTTATATGTTTCACAGTATTATCAAGCATAATAATTCCATGAACTAAGATTTACCCAGTGTATCCCTTATGTACCTAACCATCTCTCTCTTCTCTCACTTATCTCTAATGATTGTTGACCTACTTTATGTACCTCTGCTTTTGTCTTTGGCAGAATGTCATAAAAATAAAAATGTAAAGCATCGATGTCATAATTCTGCTTCTGACACTTAAAATATGCATCAAGATACAATTATGATTTGTATGAATCATATGTTCTCCTTTAATACCTGATTATTTATTCTAATTTTCTTTTCATCTATAGAAAAACATCTTTGTTGCTTCAACTTTTTGCATCTATAAATAAAGCTTCTATAAAAATGTATGTACATGTTTTGTTTGAAAATATCTTTTCACTTAACGTGATTATATATTGAGCCTTACTGCTACTTGTGTGACAAATCTATATTTAACTTTATAATCAAATATCTCTAAAGCAGCTGTACAATTCTTCCCACTTATATAAATAATATTTGCCATTATCTAAGACTCTTTGTGTTTTGTTTCTATTCTAATAATATACAATATCTTATTATTGTGCAAACTTAAACACATCAAATGAGAAATTTTATAGAGAATGTTTTTCTATTTATCTTTATCATAATATATAACATTTGTTTCTAATTTGCACCCATAATATTCAGTTACTTATTTCTTTTGATTGTATTTTTAGCGTTGTTTATATATCCTGGGAAAAGTCAGTGATCAATATGTGATTTCCAAATATTTCCTTCCAACGCATTGCTTGTATATTATTTTTTAACAAAAAAGGGTCTTATAAAATATTTTAATAATTTTAATTTTCATTAAAATAAAATTCAAGATGTAAATCCCTATATTTATAATCAAATATATATAATATAATCAAAAATTATATATATATAACCATTACTGTTTTCTATTTTATTTTTAGATTCATGGTCTAATATGAACTAACTTTTTTATATTTGTTGTGAGGGCCATAAAATTAGGCAATATAGTACAGAGGTTGGAGGGATAAATACAATGTTATCTAAAATAATGAGCAGAGTTCTTGGAATTCACACCATAGAGTCCTCTGAACCCACCAGGAGTGATTCTTGAACTCAGAGTAAAGATTAAGCCCAAAGCAGATGATTAGGGTGCCAAAACTATTAAGAATACTGTACTTAATTTGTAATAGCCATCTATATATAGATGTATAGATATATATGTATATGTCATTGAGTCAAACAGACACCCATTGGAAAAGTCAATCCTATTCAGAAAATAAAAGGACACATTTCCCTCACATGCACAAGGGAAGGTAGAAAATTCTCCATAGTGGAAAATGCAGAATTTAGCTTCCATTGTGTTTTGTTGGGGTGATGCCCAGCATTGCTCAGCACCTGCCTCTGTACTTAGAATTTAATGCTTGAGGGTTTAGCTGGCAATACAGGATGGATACCAGGATCAAACTCAAGGTGACCTCATGCAAGTTAAACATCTTACCTGGTCTATTTATTATCTCTTCTGCCTCAAATAGGTACTTTTGGAGGGATTGGATAGATACTGTTTATAGTGACTTTTGTACACAAATAGATAATGTTTATAATGGCTTTTTTACACAAAAAGAAGTTGCTGAGTACTTTCCTGAGAATTTTTCTGGTGATCTTTTCTTGAGTTCTTATCGAAGCCTTTGGGCTTGCATCCATACCTCTTCACAGGGAGCAATCAAGCCTTGGCCTAGAATCTTGTATGTCAATGGTTTTCATTTTTCTTTGATGGGTCTTTTTTGTCCAAGCCTCCAAGTAAACCTTTAGGCTGGTTTAAATTTCAGGTGCTATTCTTCCTGCGCAGAAAATATCAGGGCCCCCATAACTCTCTGTGTGTCCAAGGAGGATGCCATATATTCTGTACACTTAACTATTTTCTTTTCCCATACAGCTATACATCCTGTCTCTCTATTGTCTCTCTTCTAGTGTCTGCTATCATGATCCTATTCCATCATTAACTTTTTTTTAATTTTATTTTAATCATAGTGGTTTACATGATATTCACAGTAATATTCCATTTACAAATAAACAGTGAATCAGGGGAATTCCCATCAGCAAGTTTTCCTCCCTCCACCTCCATTCCCATTCTGTCTCCCATATCCTCCACCCTCTCCCCAGGGTCTTCTAGATTGAGTGACTCCCTCTGTTTCTGGTTTATTACTTGGTGATCTTATCCAATCATCCTGTCCCACCTAATTTCTTTCGTTAAATCTTGTGGCTCTAACATCTGTCCCTAGAGCTACATGCCTGTATCTCTCAAGGCCTGTGATCCTATAAATACTATTTGTCCCTTTGACTTTCTTTCATCCTCTGGTCCCATGAAAGTGGGCAAGAACTGTTGCTTTTCCTACCATCCAAAGATTCTGAATTGTGTGTACCTTTATAGTGTCCATTATGTCTACCTATCACTCATTACATGATCTATTTAATTGGCTCTCTATAATTAAAGCCTGATTTAAATTAACTAAATGAGTATAAATAATTGTCTTGAGATTGCCGGGCACACGTCTTTCCCACTCTGTTTCTACCATAACAAAATAGCAGTGGCAGAAATACTTTGGAGAATAGAATAGGAGGAGCAAGTGGCACTGTGGATAAAAAAGAAAGAGATCTTATATCCCAGGGTCTGATGCCCAACAATTTTTAGATTCCAAAATTCAGGATCTTCCACCAAAAAGATCACCAGGGAGACAGGCAAGGGAGTTTATTCCAGTATGCTGGAGTCCAACATCTCCTAAGAAATGAGGACCCCTATAATGGCTCACATGGCAAATGTAAATGGTATATGGGGCGCTCAGTCTAGCAGTGATGGCTAACCTTTTTGAACTCGAGTGCCCAAACTGCCACACAATGACCAGTCCTTCCAAAGGCCATACCGGCCCTGTTGCCAGGTGAGTTGCAAAGCAGACACCCGCACACTTGCCTCCCTATGTGAGCCCATATCTTTTTTTTTTTTTTTTGGGCCACACCCGGTGACGCTCAGGGGTTACTCCTGGCAATTCGCTCAGAAGTCGCTCCTGGCAGGCACGGGGGACCATATGGGGAACCGGGGGAATCGAACTGCGGTCCGTCCTAGGTTAGCGCAGGCACCTTATCTCCAGCGCCACCGTCCGGCCCCGAGAGCCCATATCTTAACTGCGGACTTTCCTGCGTGTCAGCTGCAAGGCCTTCGCATGCCATCATTGGCATATGTGCCATAGGTTTGCCATGGAGGGCTAGGGAATCCCTGCCTCTGGGTATTATTGGTCCTTAGTACAAGATTGGGCTAGGGTTGTTTGTAGTTCAAAAGTAGCATCAAGGGGCCCGGGAGATAGCATGGAGGTAAGGCATTTGCCTTTCATGCAAAAGGTCATCAGTTCGAATCCTGGTGCCCCATATGGTCCCCTGTGCCTGCCAGGAGCAATTTCTGAGCATGGAGCCAGGAGTAACCCCTGAGCACTGCCGGGTGTGACCCCAAAACCAAAAAAAAAAGTAGCATCAGACAGACAACTGTAAGGTCTGCAGCCTTTAGACCCAGGGTGCATTGTCTTCTGGCTATCTGTCCCTTGCTGCAGACTCAGGGTGCAGTTGCCATCTGAACTTCTGTCAGCTGCTATTTATGGATCTATTTTCTGACATTTAGTCCTATGGTCTGGTTCCAAGAATTGGCTGTTCTCTGGGCCTAATCTTTCTACCTTAAAACTAGAGCATCATGGCTGTACTTAAACTCACAGCAACGCCAGGTTTATAGCAGTTAACTTACTTAAGCAAGCAGAGTACAGATGCCAAAGACATGTTATCTCTAAACAAAGGGATAGCATATTCTGACATCAACAAAAAGTTACAGTTAATTCTAAATCTTAGATTCTAAAACAATGACCAGGACAAGGATTATACAAGGAAGTCACTAGAAAGGAGTGTCCTTCTCTAAGACTCAAGTTTTTGCTTCTCTAAACAGCTTTTCTGAAGGATCCAAGAGTCTCCATTTGTTGATAAGGAGTCAAACTCTGCATAAGAATCTCTTAACCAGGCACATGTGCTCCCTAAAAGCAGAAACATAGGGATATGGCATGCACATGTTGCCTGCATCTCCTCTCCTGAAATAAGAACTTTTCTACTTTTATGTTGGTCTATTTACTAATGCTTTCTCTCTCATTTTCTCTCTCCCTTTCTCTGACTTTGTAGATTCTGCATTCTCTTGAGCTTTTTATTCTCTTTCTTTCTTATTCAATGCCTCCCTTTTCTTCAATATCCTCAAATACAACCTGTTTTTACTTCACATATAAGTGAAATAAAAAGAAAACCAACCAGTTTGCACAACCTGCATGAAGCTGTTTCTTGGTACCTTGTCCTATTGAAAGCTCCAGCAGCATTGCAAGTTACTGGCAGAATATAAAGAGAATCTTAGAAAGACACCAACATATGAATTGAAGAACCCAGATGTTTCATAAGAAAGTAAATAGAGATGTTTTGCTCAATATGTTATTTTAAAATGTATAGTACATAAAGCTGCATTATAGTAGTGAAAGGACACAGAATTAGGAAAAGAATATTGATTATTTTTGTAAGAGAAATAATTAATTTCTCTATAGGAGCAATGGTTTGAAGGACATATTGCTTATAAAACTGAAAGAAAATAAGTGGTTTATAATATTTTTAATGAAACCAAAGTAAATTGAGAGTCTTTGACCATTATATTTAAGGTACACATGACAATGAATCAGGTGCATTTCCACCACCAGTGTTGTCATCCCTCCACCCCAGCTCCCAGCATGCATTCTCCCACATATCCCTCTTTTGCCCCCACACCCCCAGACTGTTAGTATAACTGCTACCCTCTGTGTATAGCTTGCACTTTAGGTATCAATTCTGTTGCCATTGATTTTGTGTTTGGTGTTTAAGTCTGATCAACTTTTTATTTCTACTCAATGCTCATACGACTGTTTGGTCTTAGTACTATCTATTATTCTCCCGCAATTTATGAGGCAGAACAAGATGATTCAGGTTATATGGTTCTGTTTGAAAAAAAGGAAGGAAAAGCAAAACGAGAGGAAAAAACTGGGAGGAGTCCGTCTAGAGGTTATAAATATCAATATAAAAGAAGAAAGGGCCTGCCCCATGCCACGGGACTGGTAACTGTGTGCTCACATTCCCCCAACCTCTCCCGGGCTGCCTGCATCTCAGGACAGGTTAGGAAAGCCCCACCCTGTGCTGTAGGACTGGGAACCAAAGATAGTATAATTTCTACCTTATAGGTCTCATCAGCTCAGACCTAACACCCAATCTACTCACATAATCCATAGCTCATAAAACAGAATAGCAAAAATACTGAAGCAGATTGTAATATCTCTATGATACTTAGACAAACGACCTGGCTAGAAAGAAAACATTCAAAGTCAGTTATGCCTTCACATATCTCTAATACAATCAGTACAGCAAACCACTTTATCAAACAATCTGAAAACTCAACATTCAAAACCACCAAATGCAAAGAAATATGGGTAAACTAAGGAAGACACTATCAGCTGGGGAAATGGAGAGAAATACTATCAAGTTTCCAAGTCCACCAAAATGTACAAGCCCAATAGATGAAGACCTAAGAACAGCAATGAATGCCTTAAAAAGGAAAATCAAAAAATCGCTAGCTTCCGAAATTAAGAAATCTATAGATGGACAATTCAACCACCCCAAAGAACTTTTACTGAAGATGAAAGAACCCATAAAACTTGAATTAGAGAAAATAAAAATCATGTTAGCATGCCTTAATAACAGAATTACACAGTTAGAGGAATGCATAGAGAAAAAAGAAAAACTAAAAAACAACAATGACAAAGAAGTCACTAAGAAAGCAAGAGGCAAAACATTGGAAGAAAAAGTTAGGTATCTTATGAACAAAGATAAAAGAAATAACCTACACATTATAAGAATACCAGAAGGAGAGGGAAAGGGAAAGGAGAAGAATAAGTAGTGAATTAATAGCAGAGAATTTTCCCACCCTCTGGAGAGAGATGCTTCTAAAAATCCAGGAGGCAAAAAGAGTTCCTAATAAAGTAGACATAGCAAACCAACACCAAAACATATAGTAATCCAATTAGCAAAAATAAAAAGAGAAAGATGAATTCCTAAAGTAATCAGGAAGGCAGAAATTCTCAAATACAAAGGAAGGAAGGAAGAATCAAACTAGATCTTCCATTTGAAACAATTCAAGCAAGAAGACAGTGGAATAGCACAGTTAAACTGCTGAATGAAAGAAACTTACAACCTAGAGTCTGCTTCCCAGAAAAACTTTCATCCATATGGGAAGAACTAAAACGTTTTTAGACAAAAAAGAAATCACATTATTTGCGCTAACCAAACCATCTCTAAATGAACTATCCAAAGCTGTACTACAAATCGAAACCCCTGATTGTAACAACAACCACTCTACTCAATACAATAGCATAACAACCCTCTCTATTGCTTATCCCTTTAAATATCAATGGGCTAAACTCCCCCATTAAAAGACAGAGAGTAGAGGGTTGGATAAGAAAACAAAAATCAGATATCTGCTGCCTGCAAGAAACACACCTAAAAGAACAAACTAGACACAGGCTTAGCTTAAAAAGAATAGAAATTAATTATTCAAGCCAATGAAAAACAAACAAAAAAACAGGATAGCTATTCTTATATCACACCAAATGCTTTCAACCTCAAGAAAGTGCTCAGAGACCAAGAGGGTCACTACTTTCTGATCAGGGGAATATTAGAACAAGAAGTACTAACTGTGATCAATATCTATGCACCAACTGTAGAGCCAGAAAAATATGTAAGGCATTTGCTCACAAATCTAGAGAAATATATGGAAGGAAATGTGATAGTAACTAGACAGATCCACCAGTCAGAAAACAAGCGAAGGTATAAGAGCCCTAAATGAGAAATTAGAGGAAGTAGGATTAACTGACTTATACAGGGTTCTCCACCCAAGGAAAGAGAATAGACATTCTTCTCACATGCACATAAAACCTTCTCTAGAATAGACCATGCTTTAGGATATAAATATAACCTTGTGCACAAGTTAGATCACTATCCATTAGATCACTATGCAACAGAGATCAAGATTTACTGGAAAAAGAAATTATGGAGAAAATTCAACACCTGGAGATTAAACAACATGCTAATCAACAACAGTTGTATCAAATAGGTAATCAAGAAAGAAATAAAAAGATTCTTTGAGATAAACAATAATGATAGACCATTTGTCAAAATCTGTGGGACACAGCAAAAGCAGTAATTAGGGAGAAACTCATAGCAATTTGGGCTTTTGTTAGAAAAGGGAAAAATGACAAAATCTACAGTTTACTAGGACATCATCTTAAGGAGCTAAAAAAACAACAGCAAAGAAGTCCAAATACAGCCAGAAATACAAGAAATAATAAAAACGAGAGCAGAAATAAACAACATAGAAACAAAGAAAACAATAAAAAATATCAATGATATCAGGAGATGATTTTTTGAAAGAATGAAAAAGATAGAGAAACCACTGGCAAAATTCACCAGAGAGAAGGGACAGAGAGAGAAACAGAGAGACAGAGGGTGAGAGAGAAAGAGAGAGAACACCCAAATAAATAGAATAACAAGTGAAATGGGATAGATTACAAAAAAAAAAAAAGAAATCCAAGATATCATGAGGGTATACTCTGAACAACTGTGCTCAGTTAGGCCAGAATACCCTGAAGAAACCAACAGATTTCTGGAAAAATATCATCTTTCAAGACTTGATAAGGAGGATATAGAAAACCTAAACAATTCAATCACATCTGAAGAAATTGAATCAGTAATTAAGAAAGTACCTAAGAACAAAAATCCAGGCCCAGATGGTTTTACAGGTAAATTCTATCAAACAGTCCAAGAAGAATTTAAAAGCTTAATCCTCAGGCTCTTCCAAAATATTGAAAAGACAGAAATCCTTCCTAACTCCTTATGTGAGACAAATATCACACTCATTCCCAAAGATGGCAAAGACACCACCAAGAAAGAAAACTACAGGGACTGGAGAGATAGCATGGAGTTAGGACTTTTTGGCCTTGCATGCAGAAAGATAGTGGATCGAATACCAGCATCCCATATGGTCCCCTGAGCCTGCCAGGAGCAAGTTCTGAGTACCTATCCAGGACTAACCCCTGAGTGCTGCCCCGGTTGTGACCCAAAAACCAAAATTTAAAAAAGGCAAAAGAAATAAAACTACAGACTAATCTTATTAATGAACATAGATACAAAAAAACTCAAAAAATCCTAGCAAGCTGGTGTGGGATGGGTAGGAGGGATATTTGGGATATTGGTGATGGGAATGTTGCACTGGTGAAGGGTCTTTTATATATATATATATATATATATATATATATATATATATATATATATATAATGTATAATATATAATATATAATGTATATAATGTATAATATAAAATATATATATAATGTTAAACAATAAAAAAACAGATAATTTATCAATGTCAAAAAAAAAAGACCAACTCAAGTCTCCAGGCATACTCAGTTGTCCAACCCCCTGGTCAGCTCTTCAGTCTCATAGTTGTTGCTGTCAGGTTTCTGTAGTTACAAGATTCTAGTTTCTGTACAGGTCCTCTGTCAAAGACTGGATGGTGTTTTCTGTCTTCTTGTTCCATCTCTCCATCAGTTGACATTGCAGAGAATCCTGCCCTAAAAGCATTGCCCTATTGCTGTTGCCTGGTTGTCAGGGTGATAAAATAACTGTTTTTGGAGTAAAACAGTGCCCTGGAGGAAATAAGGCCTTCCTTGATAGAATTTATGTTCATGGTGCTAGTGTGAGAAAGCTTGTTTATTTCCATAGGTGGTATCCTCGGTTCAGCGGGTAAATAGTGTGGGATCAACTGGAGTCGAAATCAAGTCATCATGCCAAGTGTCTAGGTTGTAAAGTCCCACTGTGGTATTAAAAATTTTTGTGTTCCATCTCTACTAGATAAGAACTTATTTGCAATTATTAACTTTTCCCATTTTCATGTGCCTATGTAAAAAGGAAAGGGACAGTGTCACAGGAAGTTACTAGTGCGTATGGGGGTCAAGGTGTCAAGACGGACAGACCCCAAGGCATTTTGTTTGCATGAGCTCTGAACAGAGATTTGTCTACTAGTATACCAGAGTTTACTAATGTATGTAGTACAGTAGTATATATAGTATATTTAGTGCAATGTATAGTATACCAGTATACTACTAGTATATTTAATGGAAAATGAGGATAGGGTAAATTGCTGCTATATGAGATGTTCAAAAACCGCCATTTTGGATCCCCCTTTCTGCTTATTTCTTTTTTTTGATTTTTGGGTCACACCTGGCAGTGCTCAGGGGTTACTCCTGGCTCCATGCTCAGAAATTGCTCCTGGCAGGCACGGGGTACCATATGGGGCACCGGGATTCGAACCCATGACCTTTTGCGTGAAAGGCAAACACCTTACCTCCATGCTACTCCTGGGCCCCCACCTTTCTGATTCTGTGCTGGAGTGGCCTGAGTTCCCCATCAGCCATTGGAGGCTTTGGGACTGAGTTCCTGGAGGCAGGGCACCCAGCCCAGCAGAGGCACTTGACTCCCAGATGGCAATGGATTCAAACGGTAGTGATACTGGGACTCAATCTTTAATTTATTACAGTGGTTATCCAGTTATTCCAACACCATTGTTGAAGAGACTTAACTTTGCTTCAAGTACTTGGTTCCTTGTAAAATATTAGTTAATCACATATTTGGGTGGTATATCACTGGTTATTCTATTCTAACACACTTATCTGAGACTCTGTTACAGAACCATGCTGTTTTGATCACTATGTTTTTTCAGTATGGATTTGGCTAACCTGAGACTTTTGTGGTGCCATACAAAATTACTAATTGATTTTTAGTCCTTAAAAATGATGTCTTAAAAATGTCTGAATTTGGGGCCGGGTGGTGGCGCTGGAGGTAAGGTGCCTACCTTACCGAGCTAGCCTTGGATGGACCGTGGTTCGATCCCCCATGCCCCATATGGTTCCCCCAGGCCAGGGGCGACTTCTGAGTGCATAGCCAGGAGTAACCCTGAGCGTCACTGGGTGTGACCCCAAAACCCCAAAAAAAAAGTCTGAATTTGGTTATGGATTTATTTGAATCTATATAGAAGTTTTGGGACCTGGGAGATAGCATGGAGGTAAGGTGTTTGCCTTTCATGCAAAAGGTCATGGGTTCAAATCCCGGTGCCCCATATGGTCCCCCGTGCCTGCCAGGAGCAATTTCTGAGCATGGAGCCAGGAGTAAACCCTGAGCACTGCCGGGTGTGACCCCCCCCCCAAAAAAAAAGAAAGAAGTTTAGGTAAGATAGTCATTTTAATGATGTTGTTGCTACCTACTCATGAACATGGGATGCTCTTCAAGTTCTTTAGGTCCTCTTCAATTTATTTCTGAAATGTTTTGAAGTTATATGGCATAGGCCCTTCACTTCTCATGTAAGGTTGATTACTAGGTACTTGATACTTTTGGATACTATTATAAATAGGATTGACTCCTTAATCTCTTTCTCCTCTGCTTCATTATTTTTATAGAGGAATCGTACTCTCTTTAGTGTATTGACTTATAGCTGGTCACTTTGCTGTAATTGGTCACTTTTCTGTAGTGGTTAATTGTTTCTTGCAGTTTTATTGTGGAAATTCTTTTGAGTTTTCAATATTTATTATTATATCATCTGCAAAAAGAGATAGTTTGACATCCTATTACCCTATATGAATTCCTTTGATTACCTTCTCTTGTCTGATTGATATTGCTAGTATATCTAAAACTATGTTGAATAAGAGTGGAGAAAGTAGGCATCCTTGCCTAGTTCCTGACCTTAGTGGATATGTTTATAATTTTTTGCCATTAAGAAAAATGTTGGCTGTGGGCTTTTTAGAGATAGCTATAAATATCTTTTTGTTGTTGTTGTTGTTTTGGGCCACATCCAGTGACATTCAGGGGTTACTCCTGGCTATGTGCTCAGAAATTGCTCCTGGTTTGGGGACCATATGGGGATGCCAGGGAATCAAACTGCAGTCCATCCTACGCTAGCGAGAGCAAAGCAGATACCTTACTGCTTTTGCCACCACTCCGACCTCACTTTTAACTGTCTTGAGGAAGGTTCCTTTCAGTCCTATTTTTCTGAATGTTTTCATCATGAATGGGTGTTGGTTTTTGTCAATGTCTTCTCTGCATCAATTGATAGAACCATATAATTTTTGTCTTTTTGTTGTTGATGTGGTATATAATGTGACTGCTTTGCATATGTTACACCATCCTTGCATTCCTGGGATAAAACCCACTTGGTCATGGTGTATAATCTTTTTTATGTATTGTTGGATTCAGTTTGCTAAGATTTTGATGAGGATTTTTGCATTTATGTTCATAAGTGAGATTGGTCCATAGTTTTCTTTCTTGGTGGTGACTTTGTTGCCTTTGGGAATTAGTGTGATATTAGCCTCATAAAAGGAGTTAGGAAGGGATCCTGTCTTTTCAATGCTTTGGAAGAGCTTGAGGATCTATAATAGTAATTCTCCTCGTAATGTTTGCTAGAATTCATCTGTAAAAGCATCTGGGCCTGAACTTTTGTTCTTGGGGAGTTTCTTAATTACTGTTTCAATTTCCTTTGAAGTGATTGTCCTGTTTAGGTATTCTACATCCTTTTATCAAGTCTTGGAAGATGATATTTTTCCAGAAATCTGTCAGCTTCTTCTGAGTTCTCTGATCTAACTGAGTGCAATTGTTCATAATAGGTCCTCATGATGTCTTGGATTTCTTGGGATTATGTTGTAATCTCTCCCCTTTCATTTATGATCCTATATATTGGGGTGTTTTCCCTTTTTATTTATTTTATTTTTATTTATGATGAATCTTGCCAGCAGTTTATTCTTTCAAAAAAACCATCTTCCGGTCTCATTGATTTTTGTATTGTTTTCTTAGATTCTATATTCTTTATTTCTGCTATGGTTCTTTTTTATTATTATTTCTTGTCTTCTGGCTGTGTTTGAGTTTCTTTGCTCCAGTTTTTCAGATCCTTAAGGTTTCCTTTTTTTCTCTTTTTTCTTTATTTAAACATCTTGATTACATATATGGTTGTGATTAGGTTTCAGTCATGAAGGATCACCTCATTTACCAGTCCAACATTCCCACCACCAATGTCCCAAATCTCCCTCTCTCCCACCCCACCCCCACCTGTACTGCAGACAGGCCTTCCAGTTTTCTCATTCATTCACATGATCAGGGTAGTTCTCTGTGTAGTTATTTCTATAACTGCACTCCCCACTCTTTGTGGTGAGCTTCATGAATTGAGCTGGAAGTTCCAGCCCTCCTCTCATTGTCTCTGAGGATTGGCGCAAAAATAACGTTTATTTTTCTCAGAACCCATAGATGAGTGAGACTATTCTGCGTCTCTCTCTCCCTCTGACTTATGTCACTCAGCATGGTAAATTCCATGTACATCCATGCAGAGGAAAATTTCATGCCTTCATCTATCCTGACTGCTGCATAATTGTGTATATGTACCACTGTTTCTTTAGTCATTCGTCTGTTGAAGGGCATCTTGGTTGTTTCCAGAGCCTGGCTATTGTGAATAGAGCTGCAATAAATATAGGTGTGAAGAAGGGGTTTTTGTACTGTATTCTTGTGTTCTTAGGATATATCCCTAGGAGTGGAATAGCTGGGTCGAATGAGAGCTCAATTTCCAGATTTTGGAGAAATCTCCATATCGCTTTCCATAAAGATTGAACTAGACAGCATTTCCACCAGTAGTGGATAAGAGTTCCTCTCTCTCCACATCCCCGCCAACACTGATTATTCTCATTGTGATGTGCGCCAATATCTGTGGTGTGAGGTGGTATCTCATCATTGTTTTGATTTGCATCTCCCTGATGATTAGTGACGAGGAGCATTTTTTTCATGTGCCTTTTGGCCATTTGTATTTCTTTTTTATCAAAGTGTCTGTTCATTTATTCTCCCCATTTTTTGATGGGATTAGATATTTTTTCTTGTAAAGTTCTGTCAGTGCCCTGTATATTTTGGATATTAGTCCCTTATCTGATGTTTGTTGGGTGAATAGTTTCTCCCACTCTGTCGGTGACTCTTATATCCTGGGCACTATTTCTTTGGAGGTGCAGAAGCTTCTCAGTTTAATGTATACCCATCTGTTGATCTCTGCTTCCACTTGTTTGGAAAGTGTAGTTTCCTCCTTGAAGATTCCTTTCATCTCAATGTCATGGAGTGTTTTACCGATGTGTTGTTCTATATACCTTATGGTATCAGGTCTGATATCGAGGTCTTTAATCCATTTGAATTTTACCTTCGTACGTGATGTGAACTGGGGGTTTATGTTCCCTTTTTTGCAAGTGGCTAACCAGTTCTACCAGCACCATTTGTTGAAGAGGCCCTCCCTACTCCACTTAGGAGTTCTTGCTATTTTGTCAAAAATTAGGTACTTGTATGTCTAGGGGACAATGTCTGAGAATTCAAGTGTATTCCACTGATCTGAAGGTCTGTCTTTATTCCAATATCATGCTGTTTTGATAACTATTGCTTTGTAGTGCAGTTTAAAGTTGGGGAAAGTAATGCCACCCATTTTCCTTTTCCCTGGGAGCACTTTAGCTATTCTAGGGTGTTTATTGTTCCAGATGAACTTCATAAGTGTTTGGTCCACTTCATTGAAGAATGTCATGGGTATCTTTATAGGGATCGCATTAAATATGTATAATGCTTTGGGGAGTATTGCCATTTTAATGATGTTAATCCTGCCAATCCATGAGCAGGGTATGTGCTTCCATTTCATATATCTCTCTTATTTCTTGGAGAAGGGCTTTATAGTTTTCTTTGAATAGGTCCTTCGCGTCTTTGGTCAAGTTGACTCCAAGATATTTGATTTTGTGTGGTGCTATTCTGAATAGGATTGCCTTTTTAACTCCCTTCTCTTCCCTATCATTATTGATGTATAAAAAGGCCATTGATTTCTGTGTGATAATTTTGTAGCCTGCCACCTTGCTATATGAGTCTATTGTTTCTAGAAGCTTTTTAGTAGAATCTTTAGGGTTTTCTAGGTAGAGTATCATGTCGTCTGCAAACAATGAGAGCTTGACTTCTTCCTTTCCTATCTGGATTCCCTTGATATCCTTTTCTTGCCTGATCGCTATAGCAAGAACTTCCAGTACTATGTTGAAGAGGAGTGGTGAGAGTGGACAGCCTTGTCTTGTACCAGAATTTATAGGGAAGGCTTTTAGTTTTTCTCCTTTAAGGATGATATTTGCCATTGGCTTGTGGCAGATGGCTTCAACTAGATTGAGAAAGGTTCCTTCCATTCCCATCTTGCTGTGAGTTTTGATTAAGAATGGGTGTTGAACCTTATCAAATGCTTTCTCTGCGTCTATTGATATGATCATGTGATTTTTATTTTTCTTCTTGTTAAAGTTGTGTATGATGTTGATAGATTTACAGATGTTAAACCATCCTTGCATTCCTGGAATGAAACCTACTTGATAGTAATGTATGATCTTCTTGATGACACATTGGATCCTATTTTACAGGATTTTGTTGAAGATCTTTGCTTCGGCATTCATCAGGATATTGGTTTGTAATTTTCTTTTTTGGCAGTATCTCTGTCCGATTTTGGTATCAAGATGATGTTAGCTTCATAAAAGCTGTTTGGGTGTATTCCCGTTTTTTCAATTTCATGGAACAATCTGGCTAGGATTGGTAGTAGCTCCTCTTGAAAGATTTGAAAAAATTCCTTAGGAAATCTATCTGGGCCTGGG
>PVKC010007848.1:10141-29067 GCA_004027635.1 Crocidura indochinensis | reverse complement strand
TCAGTCCTGAGATCAAACAGCTCACACACATCTGCTGGGGTAGGGTTTTTTTTTTTCTTTCTTTCTCTCTCTCTCTTTTTTTTTTTTTTTTTTTGAGGCATTCAATAATTGATGGGGGTGAGGGGAGAAGAGGAGTTTAAACATCAACATAAAGGCAACAGAAAAACACAGCCAACATACTCCTTCTGTCCATGGAAATTGAGGGGGGCTAGTGGAAGATGTGGGGGAAAGAGAGGGAATGTTTGTGAAAAGTAATATCAACGTCTGCCAGGGGAATGTGCTCAAAATCTTAGCCCTACCCTTTTAAATGGCCTTTAAGAAAATAGAAAAGAAAACATTGTTTTATTCCTTCTCTTCCCAGCTGATCTGATTGAGATCTACTTCTGATCTGCTTGAGAATACTGAGGTCAGAGGATGGGTTAGGGAGCTATGTAGTGGTAGGCAAGAGACAGAAATCAGTGCGGCTAGCAGTCACCAAGAATGAAGGAAAGGATATGCTGGTTTGCGACAAAGGAATGCAGGAGGTGATATTCAAATAGGGCTTTGAAGGATATATACAGTTTTTCTGTAGATTTATTTGGATTTATTTAGAAAAATAAAAAGCTGTTTCTGTTCTGAACTGATAATGTGGTAGAGCATTTTATTTGTATGTATGAGGTCCTAGTTTCAATCTCCAGTTCATAAAGTGAGAGAGAAGTGGTGCATGTTTAAAACAACTACAGACATACTATCCAGAGTGCAGTATACTGGAACACAGGTCAAGCACTGAAAAGAACCATGGAGAGCCATGAAAATGGTGGTAGTGGGATGAATTAAGACACAATACATGTCAATTTTTTTTCTGTTTTTGATTCCCTCCTTCAATTGTCTCTGACTCCCCCCTTCAATTTTATCTTGATTCCAAACAATGCGATTATATCATAGTTCTTTTTGTTTTGTTTTGTTTTTTGTTGTTTTTTTTGCGGGGGGGGGCACACCAGGTGGTGTTCAGGGGTTACTCCTGGCTATCTTCTCAAAATAGCACCTGGCAGGCACAGAGGACCATATGGGACGTCGGGATCTTTCTGCACCCCTGAACCATCCTAGAGATCCCTATTGTATTGGTCAGGTTAAGTAATGCTAGATGCTGTAACAAATAAAGCCCAAATTTCTGTGCTTGATGTAACAAAACTTCCTCTCCCACTTAGGGGAAGTCCAATTCAGATTATCAGTTCTATTGGGTAATTTTCAGCTTTAACCTTAAGATGTCAAGGTGGGGCCAGAGTAGCAGTGTAGTAGGTAAAAGGTTTGCCTTGCACATCGCCAACCCATGTTCCACTTCCAGCATCCTATATGCTTCCTTCATGAACCACCAGGAGTGATTCCGAAGCTTGCAGAGCCAGGAATAAGTCTTGAACAACACAAGGTATGGCCCCAAACCAAAAATAACAACAATAACAAAAGAGAATTCGAGCTGTTTCTATTCTCCATTAACCTGCAGTGTAATGTTGGGTAAATATTTTCTCTTCTATATTTTAGAAGGAATCACTAGTAATTCTTGCCCACCTTCCCTTATAGGATTGTCATGACTGTTGAATGGGCTCTTGCTTAGTTAGGCTCAGTTGTAATGGGAACCACCAATGTCACCCAGTGGTTCCTCGGGCAGCCATGTAGTGTCAGGAATGGAACTGGGGCTCAACATGTCACACCAGCTTTTCAGCTATCTCACTGATCCAAACCCTTACTTCTCTTCCTCAAAGCCCCTGCATTGTGTATTTCATAAAAAAAAAAATATTTACTCCTCATAGAAACACTGACCCAAGAACTCTACCATGAATCATGGTCATTAAATGGGCATGTGTTACAAGTGTAACAAATTTTGATTTTTTTTAATATTTTTGCACTTCAGTCTCTTTTCAGAAATATTCTGCCCAGTTATCAAAGAGTTTACATTCTTCTTTCACTAAGTTCTCCAGCCTCATGATATCTATAACAGAAACTCTTCTTGTATATTCTGTCTATCCAAAGTACCATACCCTTCCCATTACTCTTCCTTGTCCTATAGTCCAGTTTTATTTTTCTTTATAGCTGGTTAGCATCTGACACATGCTATTGAAATGACATAAAGACTGAATATAGAAATTCACTAGACTAAATTGCATGAAAGTGGGGTTTGGGCTTGAAATGGTTCCTGCTGATCTTCAGTGCCTAAAACACACAGCAGCTGCTCAGAAAATACAAGCAGAGTCCACAAGGTCCTGTCCTTACACTGCAAAACTCAATCAAGAAAAAAAAGCTTATTCATTACCTAATTCTTTGCTTTCTGTACAAGCACTGCTTCCACTATCACTGCGGTATTCAGAGGATTCTGAGGCAAAACACTGACCCCTTTGAGGGAGTGTAAGGTGAAGAGAGCTACAAGCTGCAAGCTGTCAGAACTCCCCTGGTGAATGGTTGGCGGGGGAGGGGGTCATGCTCTCCCCCCACAACCTCCAATTTCAGGCATCTGGATCTCCTGGGCAAGCCTTAATCAAGTTCTCATATCTGGCCAGTGTCTCCTGAATCCCATCACTTCTGAATGAAAAGACATTCGCAAACAAATTTTTAGCAGCAGGAAATTGGTGGTCTCCTGTGAGGCGGCCTGAAAAGCACCTGCAACCAGGCCTGCTGCCTTTGGCTCCTGCTGGGAGGCAGCTTTGAGTCTCTGGCTGAGGTTAAGGGGCTTCTCTGCCCATCGAACACCCTACCTACCCGTCCCTCCAACATGCTGCCTCTCAACCTGAATGATCCTAGTAGAGTTCCATGAGACCTGAGTCCAGTGCCTGCTGTTGGCATTTTTCTAACAGGGTTTCGTGAGTGGCTCTGGCCCAAGAAGAGGGTTCTGCACAAAAAGGCATGAAAAGGCATAACTCCACCAGCACAACCTGCCTTTTGCATTGTCCGTGTGCTAAAGGGCCAGTGAATTAGTGCCAGGAAAGTCCCATTCACTTCCAAGAACTCTTAGAGCTGCTCCAGGAAGAAAGGACCTACTGACCTATTACTTTATCTATATGTGCCCAACCCTTGACATCTTTTTTTGTGGAAACTGAAGGAGAGAGACAAAAAGCACTCTTCCCTTTGGACTGAAAAAAGATGTCCCCCACCACCACCACTCCCACCATAGCATTCTCCCTTCCAGGAGCAGAGTTTTGCTGAAAAAAAAAAAAGAGCTGAAAAGATAAAGATATTGGCAGAGCTTAATGCCATAAATCTGATTAATTTACCTTGTGACACTCAACAAAAAAGTTAAGGGTCAGAGTCTTGCCTGCACAGTGACCTTTCACCTGTAGCCCAGGGGCTCACAATGGGGGCCTTCAGCTGCCTTTCACAGCTACCTGCTGCTCCCCACAATGCAATTGGACACAGTCTTCAACATGATGAAGAACACCTCTAGAGCCAGCGCCTTTGTTCTTCCTGCCTGGCTAGTGGAACGCAGCCACCAGTCCACAGACTTCTACCAGAGAGTAAACAGCCCCAAACAAGAAGCTGGTCTGCCAGGACCCAAGAAAAGGAACCAAACCAGGACACACTGACTTGTCACATGAACTGATGGTTATGAACCGAGAGCGTGAAATGATGAACCTGATTGAGAGAACAAGGACTCAGTCGGTGCAAGAGCACTAAAGGAGAGCCAGGGTCCACAACACTCTGGCCACTAGGTTTCCTGACTAACTGATGGAAGGTTCTGGAAAGTTCATAGAATGATCAGTAGATGATCTGTGCATAAACTTTATGTATTTGGGGAGTTACTCCTGGCACTGCTCTCAGAAATCCCTCCTAGCAAGCACAGAGGAACATATGGAATGCTAGGATTCAAACCACCATCGCCCTAAAGTGGCTGCATGCAAGGCAAACATTCTACCACTGTGCTATCTCTCCTGTTCCTGATATGTGCATAAACTTTAAAGATCTTTGAAAAATGTGTGTGGACTGGCCAGGTTAGAGACATTGCCTGTGGAGCCTCACAAATCCTAGGATTGCTTCCCCAATGGAGCTTTCAACCAATGGCTCACAACGGGCAGAAGATATAAAGTGCCATTCTGAAAGACCAAGCCTGGACCTCTCAGACTGAGGAAACTCATAGAAGGAGCTTCAAATTCATCTTTCAAAGGGTGCCATGCCACAAAGGGGGTGAGGAAGCAGGTGAACCAGACTTCACTCCCTGTAGCTGATTTAGGGAGAGATTCAAGGATGCACCTGAGGTGCATCCCAGTGCTACATGTTCCCCTGAACCCTGCAGAACACAGGGCTGGGAACAATCCTAAGAGAGGCTGGGTGGGTGTATCTCTCACAAATAATTAAAACCAAATAAAAGCCCATCTTAGGTAAGTTGTCCAGAGAAGCTAAGTACTTCCAGGGCCCCAGCCTTGGAGGTTCTTCTGGAGAAGTGCTGCCACAAGAAAGCCACAACAGCAGAACTTTCTGGGTCCCTACCTGCTGCTTCCTTATGTTCCTAGACCCTCGTGTTCACCCGCTTTGTCTCCATGCAGTTTCCAGAGAAAAAGTTCCTGGAGGAGAACACCTGATGGAATATCAGAACCCAAAATAACAGCCAGACAACCGGAGAAGCACTGCCAAGAGCTATTTATTGTGCAGTTAACTTTCTGTTCAACCATTGTTTGGTTGTGCTGGGTGTATACATGCAAAAATTCTGTTGGCCCCTTCTAAAGTGCACCCAGCCCCATTCTCCATTTGTTGCTGATTCAGTGCTTCAGAAGGCCTTTGTGAATAGCTGATTTTTAAGCGAGGGAGGCTTAAAAACTCTCCAAAAGGGACAGTCAGATCTGCCCCCCCCCACACACACACACACAGAGGTTAATGAAGATGCTGATGGGTTCAGGTGAACTCCTGTGAGAATTAATCCAAGGTGGCCACAACCACATTTGCCAAGGGAAGCTTACCTGACAAGAAACTGAGCACATACATTTCCCCATCACTCTGGAACCACACCAAGTATTGAGAGCTTTGTCACAGAGAGGTCTATGCATGCAAGGTGGAACCAGGCTTCCTCAGGAAGAAAGAAGAGTGGGAAGGGAAAGGGAGGGAAGAAGGAAGAGAGGGAGGGAGGGAGAGAGGGAGGAAGGGAGGGAGGAAGGAAGGTAGGAAGGAAGGAAGGGAGGGAGGGAAAGTGGGAAGGACGGAGGGAGGGAGGGAAAGGAACTAAAGAGAGGGAGGGAAGAAGAGATAAGTGGATGAAAGTTAATGAAGAAGAAAGAGGGAAGAAAGGGTAAAAGGAATAAAGGAAAGGCAGAAGGGAGGAGAGAAGAAGGTGAAAGGAGAGAGGAAGGCTGAAGAGGCTCTCAGTAGAGCATGCACACAAGGGATCTGCAGGGAAACATTCATTCCTCAACCCTTTCCTGTGTTCTCTGTAGTGCCTGCTCCTGTTGGAAGTTCCAAAAGGGGGTTAGTTGTTGTTTTGGAAGTGCAAATAGAAAACAAATCAAAGTAAACTTATTGGATGAAAAAGAAATTGGAAATGGCCCTCAACTTCACTATGTAGGGCTTTTAATCCTTCCTTCTCTTTACAACCTATTTCTTCTCCAATTGGCCTATATAATACATAAAGTTCAGGTAAAATCCACCAATCAGTTCTGAAGCATAGGTGGTGGAAAGCCATGATAGGGGGATGTACCTACATCTGAGCTCTCAGAGCAGTGGGTCAGAACAGGTCTCCATGCCCAGCCAGGTGCCTGGTTCCTGCCACCCCAGGGAGTATGGCAGCACCACTTCCTGCATCTCCAGGAGATGGAGGAAGACAAAGAAAACCGGCATGGGCGTCTGGGTCATCTCCATCCAGGCACACATCAGGGGAGCATCCTTCACACAGATGAAATATTCTACAACCACCCCCACATCCAGCCTTCGTCTGTGTGCCATATGTCTGGCGTCTCAAAGAGTTTGTTTTTCCTTGACAATATAAATATCACAATAAGGGAAAAGTTGGCTTTATTTATCTGATCAATGAATGATTTGCTTATAATGTAATTTTTGTTTGTTGGTTTTTTAAGAAAAGCAAATGAGAACAATAAAACAGCAGACCAAGTATTCCCCCAAGCAACTTGCAGTTTGATGTCAGCATCAGGCCTATCTTAGAGAGGTTGCACATGTTGAAAGATGAGTTTCAGTAGAGAAATCCACAAGAGGATGTGACACAATTTGAACTGATGAACAAGGAGAGCAAAAGAAGTTCCTGGCTGTTAGGAAACATGACTTTAAAAGTTTGTCCAGACTTGCAATTCCATACCAGATGTTGGCATCTAAAGATATCCAATTTGATGATTTGTCATGAAATATGAAGGAGCATGGATGGCAAATAAAAGAAGCCTTCTAGGGGGAAAAAATGCATTGAAAACATGTCCAGCTGGAGCAGGACTGGGCTATCAGAAAGTCAGCACTTACTTTCCAGGGAGCATTAGTGATGGCAAGAGCATCCTGGAGCTTGGAATTCTTGAAGGGTATCTGAGGGTGAGGTATGGGAAGATGCTTTCTTTGGTGAGCTTCTTAGGCCATCTGAGTTGGGGAGCAGCAGGTCAGAGAGTTTGGCTGCTCTCTGCAATGTGGCTGCAGAACCGAGAGGAAATGGCTCTTGAAACCTACTATTAGCACAGCTGGGGTCAGGCCCAGCTCACTGCAAGGCACTGACACAGGGAACAGGAAGTGACTGGCCTGGATATTAATGCAAGCGGGAAGACACAGCTGTCCTCCCATGCTCTGGAGCCAGCACACATGCAGCAAACTTTTCCTGGCAACCCTCCACTAACTACATGCACACACTTTTCTCAAGAATAGAATGTTTTTGCTTTGGGGGTACTTCCAGTGATGGCTCAGGAAATACTCATGACAGGGCTCTGGGGACCTTATGGGAGGTTGGGGGTTGAACCTTGTCATTCAAGCCAAATAACCTTCTCACTCTACTATCTTTCCAGTTCCACCAAGTGTTACTGCTGGTCTCCCTCCTTGTCTGTGGCTAGCCATTCTCTTTTCTGTTTGAGCTATAATTTACGTGCAGTAAAATACTCAGCTCTTAAGTGCTTGATTTAGTTTGACAAGTGAGTCCACCCACAAGCTCTATAGCTGATGAAGACCCAAAACATGTGGATGACCCTAGAAACTCCCTCATGCCTCTCATCTACTCCCAGAACAGAGCAGTAACAGAGCAGGTTTCCATCACCACAGATTAGATTTGCTATTCTAGAACCTTATATAAATGGCATCACACCACATGTCCTTTCCATGTGTCTGGCTTCCTTCAACTCAGTAATAATTTTTGCAATTCTTCATTTTTTTTCTCTTCTTGAGTTGTATTCCATAGTACAGATGTGTCACAATGTCATGCTTTGTTGTTTATCTAGTCCCCTGATTCTGGAGATTTTTGTGATAGTCAATTTTTAACAATTGCAAGTAAAAAAAAAACTGCTAATAATAATTCCATAAAAGGCATGTGTAGACACATGATTTAATTCAATTACTTTTTAATTTACTAAATTAATTTTTGTTTAGCAATACTCAGGGATTATTCTGAGCTCTGTGTTCAGAGGTCACTCCTGGTAGACTTGGGGAACCATAAGAAATCCAGGAATCAATTCCAGGACAGTTGCATGCAAGACAAGTGCTTTAACCTCTATACTCTCTTTCCAGTTTCCATTTATTTATTTATTTATTATTATTATTTATATATTTTGGGGCAACAGTGGTCAGGGCTTTTATCTGGCCCTGTATTCACAGAGCACTCATGGCAGGTTTTGGAGGACCTATAGGATGCTGGGGATAGAACCCTGGCCAGGAGTTTGCATGGCAAGTGCCCAATCTGCTGTACTATCTCCTTTATCCTGCCATTATTGTTTTTGCTTGTTCATTGTGGGGGGAGCACTTCCAACAGAGTTCAGGATTCCACACAGTGTCAGCAATCAGATCCATATAAAACACATGCTCTAGTCCCATAAGCTGTCTCCTTGATCCTTTATTCCTTTAGAATAGAGATGTAGGAATGGTGTTTGTGGGCTTGTGTATAGAGGCACATGTTTAAATTTTTTTTATTGTTTTGGGGCCACACCCAGTGACTTTCAGGTGTTACTCCTGGCTATGCACTCAGAAATTGGTCCTGGCTTGGGGAAACATGGAACTCTGGGGATGGAACCCAGATCAATACTGGGCCATCCTCAAGCTGCTTCTAATAGCAAATAACACAAAATCCTACTCATGCTGGAAAAAGCAATAAAGAGGAAAGATTGGCTTATGGACCCAAAACAAGTCCAAAGGTAGAAGTCTGGAGTTAGACAGAGAAAGATTAGGGTCCACACTTTCCGCTATGTCAGTGGTCCTCAAACTACAGCCCGCGGACCACATATTGTATTTGTTCCCATTTTGTTTCTTCACATCAAAATAAGATGTATGCAGTGTGCATAGGAATTTGTTCGTAATTTTTGTTTTTACTATAGTCTGGCCCTCCAATGGTCTGAAGGACAGTGAACTGGGCCCCTGTTTAAAAAGTTTGAGGACCCCTGCTCTATGTGCTTCTCTTATCTCAGTCTTAAGATGGTTTGTTCTTTGTTGAGTAGCAATATGGTAGCACTTAGAGGCTCAATTCTACATACAATAGACGAAGACAAACTATTTAGTTTCTCTTTTTAGTACTGTTGACCTTGGATTGTATTGTTTAATTCTACCAATTTCATAAATTGGTTTTATCTTGATTATGAGAAAGCAAACAATAATAATGCCAGGAGACAAAGAGATAGAGGTGAGACATGTGTCTTACATGTGACTAAAACTGGTTCAAAATTCTGGCACCTCAAATAAAACCAGGTGTCACAACTGAGCATAGTCAGAAATAACCTCAAACCTCTTAGTCCATCCGAAGTCCTGAAAACCTTTATTTTAATTGGAGGACCTGTTTTGTTACACATCATTTTCCTTAAGGTATCATTTCCCAAGAATAAAACAATGATATTAACTGAGTACTGACCTTCATTCTTTTACAAGATTGAAAAAACATCTTGATCAGAATTTCATATAAAACTTCTCATATCTTGTTGAATTACATTTGATTGCAAATCTTTTCTACACCAACACCTAAAAAATTTCTATGAAATTGTTGTAGTTCTAAATTCCTGGGGAGAAATGATTCAATGGAATTTTCTGTACTGCTAGAGTTAGTGAAGCCCATTTCCCATAAAGCACTAGGTTTTATGGGAAAGCCAAGGCTGGGAAAGATAAGGTAACTTAGTGAATAATCAGTGGCTGCAAGGAATTCTTCATTATAAACACAAAAATGTGCCACATAGCTCTTACCAGGACCTAAGAAATTTGTAATTAGAAGACCCATAAACAGAAACAACCAGGAAGGATTGCAAGTGACTGCTGCCTGACCATTGACTGGAACTTTTGAGACCAACCTCGCCCAGAAGCACCTGCAGAATCTAAGTGATCAGAGGGAGCTGAAAATGCCCAAGAAAGGTAGAACCAGAGGAGCCCAGCCACTCTGATTCTCTCTGTGGCCACATACATCTCCTAGTCAATGAGCTGAAGCACAACATGCAGAAAAGGTCACACAACAGACTGACAATGGGGAAACAATGCAAGCTAAATCATGCATAGAGAATGAAGATGGCAACCCTGATTACTTGAAAAGTGCCAACCACCTATGTAATCTCTCAGATAAGGAGTTAAGAGAAGAAATATAGAAGCTGTTCATAGAACTCAAGGAAAGCATAGATTGAGCTGAATGAACTACAAATAAAAATTAATAATATATGAAAATAGCTGGAGAGATAGCATGGAGGTAGCGCAGTTGCCTTGTATGCACAAGGATGGTGGTTCGAATTCCAGCATCCCATATGGTCCCCCGATCCTGCCAGGAGCGACTTCTGAGCACAGAGCCAGGAATAACCCCTTTGCAATGTCAGGTGTAACCCCCCCCCCAAAAAAAACCCGCAAAAAGAATATATGAAAAATAGAAATGAAGAAATAACAAACTGAAATAACAGGACTGAGAAATGTGGTAAGCAATACGAAAACCTCATTGGAAAGCCTCTCCAACAGAGTAACAGCAGCTGAGGACCACACCAGTGAGCTAGAAGATGAGGCGCATAACAACTCCATAAAACAAAAGAAAATGGAAAAAAGCCTTAACAAAATGATCAGAAAATTTAAAAAAAATCCTCAAAGAATATCAACAGATAAAAATAGAAGTCTTTGATAAACTCAACAGAAACAAATTAAGAATCATTCAAGTCCCAGAGACTCAGGAAGGAAATCTACATGAAAACTCAAAAGTCAAGGAAATCATTACAGAGAAAAATCCCAGAGCTAAAGATGGCATGCAACCAAATAAGAGTGCCAGCTAAAAGAAATTCAAAATAAAAGCAGCCCAAGACACATCCTAGTTACAATGATGAATCCCACAGATAGAGACAGAATACTGGAAGCAGCAAACTCAGAAAGAGAAATTACATTCAAAGGAGCATCCTTAAGATTTACAGCAGATCTGTTACAAGAAATCCTTAAGGCCAGAAGGCAGTGGTAGGATATAGTTAATAAACTCAGCAAAATGAATGCTTCCCCTATAATACTGCTGCAAACCAGACTCACTTTCAGGTTTGAAGGAAGTATATACATAGCATCATAAATAAACAAATGCTCAGAAACTTTAGTTTTAAAACCAGCCTTAAAAAACAAACTGACTGCTTTTCTGCCTGAGGCAGCCAAGAAGATGCCAGCAAATATAATCTCTTCAGGGCCCAAACCTGGTATGCTGTCCCCACCCAATACAGGTGGAGCCAGAAGAGCGTGGCCTCTCTGCTTTGTCCCGAAGCTTTGCGCATCTTCTAACCCATGAGCCCTACCAAGTACATAGTAAAAAACCACACTACAAGTATGGCAATGGGGAAACAATGCAGGACAACTTCATGTATAGAGAATGAAGATGGAAGCTCTGATGACCTGAAAAGTACCAACCAGCTAGGTATCCTCTCAGATAAGGTGTTTAGAGAAGAAATATGGAAGATGTTCATAGAGCTCAAAGAAAGCATAGATCAAGTTGAATGGAACACAAATAAGAATCATGAGAATATGAAGATAGAAATCAGAAAACTTCATCAGAAATAACAGGTCTAAAAAACTTGGTGGATGAAATGAAAACCTGAATGGAAAGCCTCTCCAATGAAGTAACAGCAACTGCAGATGGGGTCATTGAGCTGAAGGAGGAGATGCAGAACAACTCACTACAGAAGAAGAGATAGGAAAAGAGCCTTAAAGTAAATGTTCAGACAATGGATAAACTACTCAAAGAATGTGAACAGATGAAAATAGGAGTCTTTGATAAATTCAATAGAAACAACATAGGGATCATTGGAGTCCCAGAGACCCAGGAAGAGAATAATAATAAGAGGAATTGGAGGAAGAATAATAAGAGAAAGATGAGGAGGAGGAGGAGGAGGAAGAAGAAGAAAAAAATACAAAAAAGAAAAGAGGAGGAGGAGGAGGCTAGGTATGTGGTTCAATTTGTAAAGCAGATGGCTTATGAATTTCAATGCCTAGATTTGATCCCAGATGATCTCGTATTCATGCTCTAATATTCTCACAACTTGTATGAATTTGTGTATATCTGTATGTATAAAAATATGTGGTATACTTATGCATGCTCACATATAATAAAGCAACTGTTAAAAAAAGAAATAAAAAAGCATCAAAATGTAATATATATATATATATATGTAGGGACTGGAATGATAGCACAGTGGTAAGGTGTTTGCCATACACTTGGATGATCTGGGACAGACCCAGGTTCAATTCCTGGCATTCCACATGGTCCCCAGAGCCTGTCATGGGAAATATCTGAGCACAGAGAAAGGAGTAACCTCTGAGAACCACAGAAAAGGAAAAAGAAAAAAACAATCTGAAAGGTCTACTTTAAAACAAGGCAAATCAACAGGCCTACCAAACTTTTGCACAAAAATGACAGTAAATTCCATGAAAATTATCTCTCACTGTCCATGAACTAAATACACCAGTTAAGAGAAACAGAGTGGCAAAATGGATCAAAAAGCTGACTTCAGCATTTTACTGTCTACAAAAACACATCTGAATATTAGAACAAACATAGACTCAAAATCAAAGGTTGGAGGAAAATCATCCAACCAAACAACTCCCTTAAAAAAGTTGAGTGGGAGATGGAACAATAGCACAGCAGTAGGCCACTTGCTTTCACGTGGTTGATGTGAACAGACCTCAGTTCAATCCCCAAGCATTTCATATGGTCCCCTAAGCCAGAAGCAATTTCTGAGCACATATCCAGAAGTAACCCCTGAGCATCACTGAGTGTTGCCCAAAAACTAAAAAAAAAAAAAAAAAATTTGGAATGCCCATATTAGTATCAGTTGACACAAATTTTAGACTTGGAAAAGTTATAAGGGGAAAGATATATATTTTATAATAATCAAGGGATAAGTCCAACAGGAAGAAATCACACTCCTACACATATATGTACCCAATGAAGGACCATCAACATATCTAAAAAATCATTGACAAATATGAAAGAAGACATCTCTAGTAACACAATAATATTGGGAGACCTAAACACAGCTCTGTCACCTTTTGATAGGTCAACCAGGCTGAAAAACCAAGAAGAATATACTAGCTCTGAAAAGAGACATGGAAAAAAATAGTCTAGTAGATATATATAAGGCAATCAATCGCCACTAAACTAGGTACACATTCTTCTCCAATGCACATGGGTCATTCTCTAGGATAGACTACATGTTAGCCCATAAAACATATCTCCATAAAATCGAGGCTAAAAATTGTACCAACTGCCTTCTCAGATCACAATGCACTGAAATTAGAAGTGAACTACAAAGGGACATCAAAGAAAAACGTTAAAACCTGGAAATTAAACAGCTCAGAGATGAAATCAGAGAGTAAATGAAAAGATTATTGGAAACAAAAGGAAATGAAGAACAGATTTTGATGTGAGATGATCATGATGTAGGGTTTTTAATTCTACTTAACAAAAACAGCATCTACAGCTTCACTAACCAATTAAAAGGCATATTTTTGAAAGTTAAAAAAAAAAGGAAATGAAGACACAATTATCAGAATTTGTGGGGCACAGAAAAAGCAGTACTAAGAGGAAGATTTATAGCTTCGCAAGCACATTTTAGGAAGGAAGAAGGGGCCTGCATAAATAACTTAATGGTACATCTTATAAAATTAGAAAATGATCAATGGGGCCTGGAAAATAGCATGGAGGTAAGGTGTTTGCCTTTCATGCAAAAGGTCATTGGTTCGAATCCCGGTGCCCCATATAGTCCCCCGTGCCTGCCAGGAGCAATTTCTGAGCATGGAGCCAGGAGTAACCCCTGAGCACTGTCAGGTGTGACCCAAAAACCAAAAACCAAAAAGAAATGAGATCAACAAAATGAACCAAAAATAGGTATGCAGAAGGAAATAGCAAAGTTTAGAGCAGAAATCAAGAAGTGGAAATCCAAAAAACAAGTAGGTAAAAGACTCCATGACATTGATACTAAAGATATCTTCAAGGAGGAACAGTATTGTCCAAACAAGTGGAAGTGGAGATAAACAGAGGGAACTATATTAAGATGAGAAGCTTCTGCACCTTTAATGAAATAGTGACTAGAATACAAAGGCCATCCACAGAATGGGAGAACTTGTTGAAACAATACACATCAAATAAGGGGTTAATATCTAAGATATATATGGTACTGACAGAACTTAACAAGAAAAAAAATCTAATCCCATCAAAAAATGGGGAGAAGAAATGAACAGACACTTCCTCAAAGAAGAAACACAAATGTTCAAAAGATACATAAAAAATGCTCCACATCACTAATCATCAGGGAGATGCAAATCAAAACAACAATAAGGTACCATCTCATGTCACAGAGACCAGCACACATTACAAAGGATAAGAACAATAGTGATGGTGGGGATGTGGGGAGAAAGGAACTTTCATTCAGTGCTGGTAGGAATGGTGTCTAGTCCAGCCTTTCTGGAAAACAATATCAAGATTCCTCCAAAAACTGGAAATTGAGCTCCCATATGATCCAGTTATACCACTCCTTGAGATATACCCTAGGAACACAAAAAACACAATAAAAAATGCCTCCTGCACACCTATATTAATTGTAGTACTATTTACAATAACTAGAATCTGGGAAACAACCCAGATGCCTGACAATAGATGAGTGGTCAAAGAAACTGTGGTATACAATGGAATACTATATAGCCATCAGGAAAAATGAAGTCATGAAAGTTTCCTATACATGGATGGGCATTGAAACTATTATGGTGAGTCAAATAAGTCAGAAGGAGAGAAATAGATACAGAATAATGTCACTCATCTATGGGATTTAAGACAAATAAAAGACATTATTGTAATAATGCACAGAGACAATAGAGATGAGAACTGGAAAGAACTGGCCCACGGTATGAAAATTACCACAAAGAGTGGTGAGTGCAGTTAGAGAAATAACTACACTAACAACTATCATGACAATGGTAGTGAGTGAGAGAAATAGAATGCCTATCTCAAATATAGGTGAGAGTTCTGGGAGGGGAGAAATGGGAACACTGGTAGTGGGAATATTGCTCTGGGAAGGGGGAGTGTTCTTTTTATATATCTGAAACCCAACTACAAACATGTTTGTAATCATGGTGCTTAAATAAAGATATTAATTTAAAAAATAAATAAAATAAAATATTAGTAAAACCAACCCTTCCTCCCCCCCAAAAAAAAAAAGAATAAAAAGAAACAACAAGGAATGTGTGGTCGCTTAAATAAAATCACAGATATTCTGTAATCACCCCTTCAAGTGGTTCACACTATTTCTCCATCCTTGCTGATTTTGTTTCAACTGAAAGTGCAGGAGAAGCAAGGCTGTGTATTCCAGTCTTCTAGGTTTATAGCTGCATCTTCTGTTTTCTTGAAGTATCACAGAAGAAAACCTAGATGACTAAATGGAAAGGCACCAGATAAGGAGGAAACCCAGTTGGTGGGCAGGTCTGAGGCACAAGATGGTTAGTGAGCCATGTTGGAGCTTCCAGTTATAGTTCAGCTATCAACCAGTACAATCAAATGAATGACTCAAGACAAGAGTATCAGGACTACCCAGACAAGGTCAGCTAATCTCAGGATCATGAAAAATAATATATCATCATTTTAAATCATTAAATTGGAATATTTTGTTATAGAACACTAAAAACTAAGTCTGGCTCAGGAAGGACCTTCAGAACAAATTTAATAGTGTCTGATTGTTCACTGGGCCTGATAGGCACACACACTGAGGAAGATGAGGCAGTCCCTTCCATTTCTGGAAAATTATAGAAGGGCATTTTCTGATAGTATGCATTTGAGAAACTCCTGGGTTCAGCCTTCTGGTTTTCCCAACCCTTTATTATAATTCTTCACTGTTTTTGGGGAAGCAGAGAGAATAAATTTAGTTCCTTTGCTAATCAAATACTCTCCCTGGTCACTCTCACCTGTCCATAGAAGAACCTTTCTTTAAACTAATGATCCCAGTTGCCAACTTTTTTCTATTGCTGATGAAATGGGGGTAGTGAGTGTAGAGACCCAGACCAGCAAGGAGACCAGACAGTAGTGTTAGTAGGATTTCCTGAAACCTGAAGGCCATGGGTGGAACAACATCCAAACAGAGGTTGATCAATCTTGTAGGCACATCAGCCTAAGTGGTCAGTGTGAATCTGGAGAAAGCACAGAGAAGCTGAGCTGTAGAGGATGACTTGACAGAGAAGGTGACTGAGGGAGAAAATCCTGACTACGTGGAATTGAGTTTGTACATGTCCGTGTTGTATGTATACATGTGTGTAAATTCATAATGAAGATTAGAGAGCGACTCTTAGCCCACAATCCAGATCAGCAGAGGGTGTGCAAAGCAGAGAAATTGGCAGGGAAGTGCACCCAAGCTTTGGTCTTGGTTGGAGAGAAATTAAGCTAGTCTGAAGGCCAGATTTGGTGCCTTGACTTGAAGGTCCATGGTAACTGGGTGGGGAGTAAAGGCCTGAGAGCAACAGAGAGACACCAGCTGAGAAGTCTGTGTCCCTGAGGAACTATCATGCCACCCAAGGGTAAGGCGGATGAGAGACTGCCACGTTTATAATCTCCTCAGGCTGCCTCAGCCTCCCCCACTGCCTAGCTCCCAGAAGTTTTAGGCAGCTAGTGTGCCCTATGTACATGTGGCCACCTTCATTGGCAAGCCACATTTCATTCTTCTCTTTGTGCTGAGAAGCATTCTTGAGCTCTGGGCTTTCAGGAGGCCTCAATAAATATTTGCCACAAGCACCTCTCTGAGGGCAAACAGAAACTGCACGTTGAAACTCCCAGAGGAGATTGCCTCAGGGACTGCTTAGCCATCATGTAACCTGCCACCAGACACCCACTACCCGGCTCCTCAGTGGGCTTCAGCAGTGGCAGGGGACAGCTTTCATTGGAATAGCCAGGGGCAGGCTCTCTTGAGAAACTCTAGAGCAAAAGAAAGGAAGGTGTGCCCATCACAGACTTCCTTGACCTAACGCTCAACCACTGTTTTACAGTTGTGGAGGAATAGGCTGCCCCTTAAAGTCCTTAGGTAAGATAATAATCTCAGGAGCCCAGAAGACTGGCAACTAGATATGTAACAAAAAGCAACACTGCAGTTTTGTGGAGAAATTTGTGTTCCTCCAGACACAGACAGGGGAGCCTCAGAGAGGCCAGAAGTAGCCTGAGCCTTAAAGTAAATCCCCATCTCCTTAAAAATAAGCTCCATTTCCTTTATGCCCTTCAGCTTTTTTCATTAAAATGTTACCTTAAGTTTTCTTGGTTTGTTGACCATGTATGTTATAAGCTCCTATACATATACTCCCCTGCCAACCTCCACCCCAAGAGAGGGTAGCAAGTAATATGCTTTTGAGACTGTATATGTTTTCCTTCATAGATGATCATCTCCACACTCTCTAGATCTTGAAATGGGAAAATTAACGAGCAAGTGGTTACAGACTAAATGTTCCCCCCACTCCCTTTAGAAAACATATCTAAAGACCCTTATAAATCTTCAGATGGAAATTGCAGGAATTCAGTCCATTGAAAACTTAATGAGGTGATAAGGGTGTGACAGGCCCGGAGCTCTGGGCACTACGTGTGCCAGAAGTATCCGGAGCTCTGGACGCTGTGTGTGCCAGAATTATGGGAAGGATGGGGTCACTATTACTACTATTTGCTTTAAGATGTGATGATGCCACTAAAAAGCTTTTCACTTAGGAGGAAACTATGATTTTTTTAAGCAAATCCTAAAAAATCAGATCTTTCCATAATATGGTTAGAGAGATGCAGTAAAAAATTACATCGTGAAAATGCTAGATCGTTAAACCAAAAGGCAGTTTTTGGAAAGCCATTAAGGGGGGAGGAAAGTATCCCCTAGGGAACTAGAAATCCTGGAGATTAAGAAACTGAAGTCTAGAGTGAAGAAGTGATTTATCCAAAATCAAAGGCATTTGTTTTCCATTTATTTTCCACACCAGAGAGCCCCCCGCCCCCAGGCTTCTGATGTGAAGTCACTAATATGGGTATTTCTTTGTTTCAGGCAAAGAAAGAGCTGAGTAGTTGTTCTGGAACCAGCCATGACCAGCTGATGGGCTGTTCTCACTGTTTCCTAGCCAACCTCAGAAAAGGCTGCAGTGGTGGTTGAAACCATAACACAGCAGATACAGCATTTGCCTAGCT
Organism: Crocidura indochinensis; assembly: GCA_004027635.1. Taxonomy (NCBI): domain Eukaryota; kingdom Metazoa; phylum Chordata; class Mammalia; order Eulipotyphla; family Soricidae; genus Crocidura; species Crocidura indochinensis. The sequence goes on along the minus strand of PVKC010007848.1, from coordinate 11,315 downwards.
GCAGCTAACCTGGGTTCAGCATTCCATATGGCCCCCCTGAGTTTGCCAGGAGAGATTCCTGAATGCAGAGCCAGGAGCAAGCCCTGAACACTGCCAGATGTGCCCTAATACCTGAGAAAGAGAGACAGAGAGAGACAGAGACAGAAAGAGACAGAGACAGACAGACAGACAGACAGACAGACAGACAGACAGACAGACAGACAGAAAATGGGGGGAGGGAAAGGGGGAGGAAAGGCTCTAGTGCTGGAAGGGTTAAATCCATTCAACTCTCAAATCTGCCTGCCTGTACCAAAGTGTCTGTGAACCGCCAGGAAAGCCTTGGGACAGGTTCCTTCTCTTATCTTGATGGCAGGGTATTTGGTGGTGCCCTTTGTGTAACCCCAAAAGCCTGGAGACTGCTGGTAAAGTTTGCAAAGACTGTCTCCAGGTCAGAGGCTTTGCGAGTGCTTTTTTGTGTGTGCAAAGATTAGACTGTTTGATAGATAAACTTGGAGCTGTAAAGAACTTTAGAGTTTGTCCAACTCAGCCCCTGCCTGCCCCCTTGTTTTCAAACAGAGAAAGAAGCCATAGCTCTAAAAAGAATCTAGAATCTTCTACCCGAGGACAAATAGCATTAAAGAGTACAGGATTTTGGCCACAACCCGGCACAGTCTAACCTGGGAAGATCGATACCCAGAAAGTCTCCCAGAGTTCTTTTTCTAGCCATGCTTTCTCCCTGCTCCCCTTTCCCCCACCTTCAGCACCATCTTCAAGAAGAGAGAGAACAGGAGGCAAGTGGTAGTTGTGTGCAGAGTGACTCTGAGAGGCTGAAGACATTGTTTCCAGCCCTAAGGTTAAAAGAACAAAACCAAAATAGAGTTATGAGCTGTTTGACAGCCATCTTTAAACCATCAGTAAGGGATCTTACTCAGTTCCAATACACTGGGCCTCCTCTAGGTAGGGTCTTGGAGACTTCATTTTCAATAAGCACATTTGACCACAGAGGTGGGGGTCTTTCTTTTTGGGGGAGGTCACACCCGGCAGTGCTCAGGGGTTACTCCTGGCTCTATGCTCAGAAATCGCTCCTGGCAGACTCAGGGGGACCATATGGGATACTGGATTCAAACCACTGTCCTTCTGCATGCAAGGCAAATGCCTTACCTCCATGCTATCACTCCAGGGCGGGGGGGGGGGG
>PVKC010007848.1:0-10041 GCA_004027635.1 Crocidura indochinensis | reverse complement strand
TTTTTTTTGTCCACACCAAGCAATGCTCATGAGTTATTCCTGGCTCCTCACTCAGGAATTACTCCTGGAGATGCACAGGGGACCATGTGGGACGCTGAAGATAGAATCAGGAATGGCCGAAAGCTAAACAATTGCCTTGCCTGCTGTACTATTTCTCCAACTTCCCAAATACTTTCTGAACAAATTTGTCCATCTCAACTGAGGAGTAAGCATTCATACAGAAACTGCCTAAACATATGTACAAATTTTGTGAGAGTTGATGCCCCGAGCCCCACCAGGACTAATCTGAAAATAGAGACAGGGATAAGGCCTAAGCAAAGGTATGATCCCAAAACAATGACAAAAAAAAAAACCCAAAACCAAAAATAAACCTGTCTAGAACAAATAAAATTTTAAGACCTTTTTATGAAAACAAATAACAATGAAATATTATATATAAATATTTATAACTCTGGGAAATACCATATAGATTCAAAAGTTAGAAGACAACTTTGTAAATGTAGGTTCTTAAACAAAATTTTTATTTCAAAGAAAACTTTGCATTTTCAGTAATTAACTGCTCAATATGCCTCTAAAACTTTTCAATCTACAGTTTTTGCTAACTACTTCTGAATTGCCTCTTAATATAACATATTTTATTATGTACAGATGAGATACTGTGTTCCAGTTGAAGTCAGGGAGAGCACAGTATTTTTTGTTTGTTTTGTTTTTTTGGGGGGGTCACATCCGGCAGCGCTCAGTGGTTTACTCCTGGCTCTATGCTCAGAAGTCACCCTCTGGCAGGCTCAAGGGACCATATGGGATGCTGGGATTTGAACCACCATCCTTCTGCATGCAAGGCAAATGTCCTACCACTGTGCTATCTCTCCGGCCCCGAGCCCAGTAGTTTTTTTTTTAAAGAAAACTAGTAATAAACTTAAAAAACGTGCCTGTCGAAGAAGCAGGCTGGGGGGAGTGGGAGGGAACCAGAGGACACTGTTGTAGGACAGTTGACACTGGTGGTGGGATTGGTACTGGAACATTGTTCATCTGAAACTCAACAAGTCGTAGCATGATATATCACAGTGCTTTAAATAAAAGAAATAAGTCAAAAAAAATGGGATTTTCAATCTTGCCAACCTGTGGGATAGCCAGTCAGATAATCGATGATTAGAAAATTATGAAGGGGCAGGAACAGTTAAAAGGGAGACTCAGGTCAGTTCAATTTTTATTTGTCCCCATACTCATGCCTAAATTGTAGCTACTTGTTGACCCCTAACCTGTACCAATATAGACAGCAGGAAGGTGGCAATTTTCATGCAGTCCAGGAGAACTGAGAGACAAAATGAACTAAAGACCAGCGGACCAAACACAGTAAACAGAACAACCAGCAAGGAACTAATATGAGGCCTAAACTTAGAACATCAGGGATCCAAAATTACCTACTTAGACCTGCTAAATAAATAGGGGTGGGAGCAATAGTACAGCAGGCAGGGCACTTATCTTGCATACAATTGACCCAGAATTAATCCTCAGCACCCCATATGATGCCTTGAGTACCACTGGACATGGCCTCTAAACAAATGAAACAAAACAAAACCCTGATAAATAAATAAGATTTAATAGCATCTTGAGTTTTGTATTCTAATTTTATATACAAAATTCAAGAACTTATAGAAGAACTAGATCAATTTCATGGTAATGTGCAGATACTTCACTTTTCCATCTGGTATGGCTTAAGTGGTAATATATGTATCTCATAATTTCTTTTTTAAGCACTCCTATAAGCCTGCATCTATAGATTCAGAATTGTCTATATCTATAGAATTCCATTTTACAAAATCCTCATTAAAACTTTGGGCTGCATTGGGGCAGGAGTGATAATGCAGTGGGTAGGACACCAGCCTTGCTCACAGATGAACAAAGTGCAATCCCAGCACCACAAAGAGTCCCCTGACTATTGTCAGGAGTGATCCTTGATCACAGAGTCAGTCAGGAGTGAGTCCTCATCACTGTCAAGTGTGCCCCCCAAAATATCTATTAGTATATAATGTGTAATTATAAATATAGTCTTAGTAGGAGAAAATTATACTATTTCTAGCAATCAATGAAATGAAATCCTCCATTCATGGTGATGCATATTTAATGATTAAAATGCTTTTCACACACTTGGCTCTCTTAGCTCTGTATCTTGCATCTCGTGCTTCTCTTCCATCCCTCCTGCACATGGAATGGCTCTTAGGACTGCTGCCTTCTGCATTCTTCTGCTGCCTTTTACCAGCATACAGCAAGTAGGCTAGCACAGAGGAAGTAGCTTTCCTAGAGGTCACCCCTACATCCCAGAGCCTAAAAATAATTTTCTCATACATAAATGGGAACAAAAGACCACATGGCGATAGCCTACAAAGCCCCAGCTAAAGAGTTCCCTTCTTTAAAGTCCTTAGTTGGCACACTTACACAGTGACCCATTTGAATGCCACCTGCAAACTGAAGAGATGTGATGGAAGAGGAGTCTCAGAGGAAATATAGTCTTTGCCAGTTATGCTTAAGAAACCTGATTTAGGTCAATTTTACCAAAACACATGGCAATGAGTACCTTGGAAGAACCTGCACCAGTGAGAAGCAGTAGCCCATTTAGCTACTCTATGGATTTCCTCCTGCCCTTGTAATGAGATCTCTTTTGATTATCCATATGAGGAAAGCAGCTGATGCAGCTGGTGAACTCAATAGAAAGGGAAGATACCATCTTGATTACTGTTTCCCTTTCTTTGGGATAACCCAAATACACGCCTGGCATGTACTCAGCTCTCTTAACAGAAACTAAGAGTTCAAATACAAAGAATTTATTCACAGTCCCATTTAAAATATTTTGGTCTTCTATTTCATTCTCAATGTTCGAAGTATTCCACCATCATTTATAATTCTCATGAAATTCGTGCAAGCAGGTGTGGCAAGGAACATTCCTTATGGTATTGAAGCCATGGTTCAAAAAGGGCCCAAAGTTGGCAAATAAAATATAATTAATAAGTTTGGGAGGGGGGAGTATGTATTGCTTCAGTTTGAGTATGTTTTCTGCTTACAGAAATAGTATCTTATACTATTACAAATAGCATCTAATGTTTGATACAAGTGAATAATACAACTTAATAGCATTATTTCCATTATGCTAGGGGACAACTACTTTTAGAAAGAGCTAGTTTTTTAAAGCAATTAAATATCATTGGCTTTTTACTTAAGAAATCTCTCTTTATCTTCTCCGAGGCATTACAGACTAAAAGCTTAAAGATGAAAGACTATGATTTTTCATTTAAGAAGCCGTCCACTGGTTCTGTTAGCCAAGAGAACATGATAGACATCTGAAGATAAATAGTTAATAAAGGTGTTTGCATTGCAACATCTGTTGCCATTCTTGGAAGCTGAGACTTAATTGCGGACCAGAGCATCAAATCTTCAGAGGGTTTGCAAGACAGAGATTGATTGGGGTCACCAGGTTACCCAGAAGTAAAATCCCAATCCTTATCTTTAAAATGCAGTGTCCAATTGATTGTCTCTGGATCATTACACACGGCTCATGGACGTAAAGCCAAGAGAAGAGCGGCCAAACATTTTCCTTTTCAAGATACTTTCAAAAATAAACCAAAGTGGTGCTTTGATTTGGGTGAAAAGTCCTAAAGCTGTGCTGGCTAAGGCTTAGCGATGGTATTGGCGATGCTGTGTAAATGAATGTCTAAATTCAATGGAGAGGAACTTGCCAATTTCAAGTCTGGACCTCAGATGCCAAATCTATCCAGAAGGAGCAGCAGGGAGAAGCCTCAGACTGTGGATCACAAGGTTCCTCTGCTGTTAACCATCTACAAAGTCAAAAAGAGAAATGAGATGTGTCTACCATGACAGTGTGATCAGCATTGATTGCCCTTAGGGCTCTTGTGCTGAGTCATGAGTTCTGCTCAATGTTCTCAATTCTTTCTTCCGAGTGCTGCCACGGCGCCATTTTGAGCAGGATGGGATAGACTTGAACAGGATGGGATAGATGGGATAGAGCTTTTCATGTTTTTAGAATGTGAACTTGCAAACAATGTGCCTTCATTTAAATTTGTTTCCACATTCTGGTCTGAGCTAAATACTTTCTTAGGCCTATGGTCCCTGAATATTTTGAACCCCCAAACCAGTATCATTAACATAATAGGCCTGAGTCCAGATCAGTCGTATTTTGGACCAAATGGTCACATATATAATTCTCCACTCCTGAGTTTTACCTCATGATCAGTAGCTTTTGTAGCAAACCAACAAACACATCTCTAGAATCTAGAGTATCTTTCATAGGCCTAAGGAAGTTCTGGAAAGAAGGTAGCTTCAACAGAAGACAAGATGCTACTCTAACCCTAGAGCTTTGGGAAATGGAATTTTGGTTTCCTGAGGTGAACTTTAATTACACTTATGATTCTCTGACAGACACAATAGAAAATCAAATGTGGGCGATAACTCCCAGGACCTGCAACCTTAGAGAAGGCTGTTATTACATAGAACTATTCCATCTTACCACTTAAAGTGGCCAATAGCTTCAGGAAAGTGTTTTTCTCAGAAAGGACAGTTTGAGAAAATACTGGGCCATATTTTATGTGCTTAAGAATGAAGAGAAGGGGCCTGGGAGATAGCATGGAGGTAAGGCGTTTGCCTTTCATGCAAAAGGTCATCGGTTTGAATCCCGGTGCCCCATATGGTCCCCCGTGCCTGCCAGGAGCAATTTCCGAGCATGGAGCCAGGAGTAACCCCTGAGCACTGCCGGGTGTGACCCAAAGACCAAAAAAAAAAAAAAAAAAAAAAAAAAAAAAAAAAAAAAAAAAAAAAAAAAAAAAAAGAATGAAGAGAAATTCAGATGATCAGATAAAAGGGAATGCAGAATTATTGTTTGCTTCTTTGGGGGCATTATAAAATGAAAGGTCATTATTTAAAGAATTCCAAAGATCAAAATATATCAAAAAAAGAGCTTCCCTAAAGAATCTGACAATTACTTATTATCCCTAAGACCTAAGGTAACATTGATAATAAGGAAATACCTTTCTTATTGAAACTAAGGTTTTAAATTTTATATTTCAAAAAGGTTAAATCAAAAACTCGTTCCGTTAGAATCACAAAATGTAGTACTTCTATTTGCATTTCTGTAACAAATTTATTGAAAGAATTTTATAGGACTAAAAGATTGAATATTCTTTCTTTAAATGTTTAATTTTTAAACTTGGGACATATAAATTTGGATCATTTTATAATTTGTCTAAAACTTATACCAATCTTAACAAAGAGAAGAAACAAAATTAATTCACAGTATAACTATTTGTTTTCTTCAACACACATGCTTAAACACATAGACATATAAGAACACACAGCTATTTAAATTTCTTCATAACTGTTCTAATTTCTCTAGTCTTCTCTGATTATTTCATGAGTTTGCTACCTAAATTACTTCTTGCCCATTTCAGAGGCTTAGAGAAGCTAACAATTGCTTGTTTCCAAGTAAATGCTAGGCTGTTTTTTGCTCCCAGCTAATCCAACCATATATTTATGCTGAATTGCATTGTATCCTAAGAAAGAGGCTCAGATGGAGGAGATGACTTGACTTCAGCTCCTGTTTCTTTTCTTTGCAGCCAGGGTGCTTCAGGCTGGCCCAGACCAGAGTTCAAGGTATTGTGTAAGGTCATTGGAAAATGGACACTTAGTGCTTGCAACTAATCCTCCTCTTTACTAAATAAGCAAGTCAAGCTTTGGGAGCAGGAATGGGAGGAAAATTATATAATTTGAGTTAATTGGTTTGGGGCTACCCAAAATCCCAGCTGTCTTGAAGGGAATTGTTTGGTTTTCAAGACACAATTAGAGACATTCAGCTAATGTAAAATAGATTTTGTTCTTCTCTTCCAAGTCTTTCTTTGACTAGAGATTCAATCTTTATACCATGCCTATAAATATAGATAGTTTAATCACAGCCTCCCCAGTGCCTCCTAAAAAGGTGCCTGTAAATAAGTTTACCAAAAGGCATGAGGAATTCAAAAGATAGTTTATTTTACAAGTTCAAAATGTAATTCATAGTGATAAGAGAGTAACTCCTTTCAACAATTCTTCAAGTAACAAATGTGTTAGTTGATCAAATTGTTCGAACAAATGGATCCATTTTCTTGAATAGGGGTTGGTTGGACAGGCTTGAAAAGTTTCATGGTTGGTTTTCCTTGCCGAAGAATCATACATAGCACTGGAAAGGAAAAAGAATTAAAATCAAGTCCAGGGATAAAATCCAAATGGATTAAAGACCTTGATATCAGACCTGAAACTATGAGTTATATAGAACAACACATATGTAAAACACTCCATGGCATTGAGATTAAAGGAATCTTTAAGAAAGAAACAGCACTCTCCAAACAAGTGGAAGCACAGATAAACAGATGGGAATATATTAAGCTCAGAAGCTTCTGTACCTCAAAGGAAATAGTGCCCAGGATACAAGAGCCACACATTGAGTGGGAGAAACTATTCACCCAATACCCATTAGATAAGGGAATAATATCCAAAATATACAAGGACTCTGATGAAACTTTACAGGAAAACAAACAGCCAATTCCATCAAAAAATGGGGAGAAGAAATGAACAATTTCTCAAAGAAGAAATAAAATTGGCCAAAAGGCACATGAAAAAATGCTCCACATCACTAATCATCAGGAAGATGCAAATCAAAATAACTATGAGGTACCATCTCACACCACAGAGATTGATGCACATCACAAAGAATGAGAATAAGCAGTGCTGGCGGGGATGTGGAGAGAAAGGAACTCTTATCCACTGCTGGTGGGAATGCCATCTAGTCCAACTTTTATGGAAAGCAATATGGAAATTCCTCTAAAAACTGGAAATTGAGCTCCCATACAATCCAGCTATACCACTCCTAGGGATATACCCTAGGAAAACAAAAATACAACACGAAAATCCCTTCCTCACACCAATATTCATTGCAGCCTTGTCTACAATAGCTAGACTCTGGAAACAACCAAGATGCCACTCAACAGATGAATGGCTTAAGAAACTGGTACATATACACAATGGAACAGTATGCAGCCATCAGAAGAGATGAAGTCATGAATTTTCCTGTACATGGATGTACATGGAATCTATTATGCTGTGTGGAATGAGAGAAAGAGAGAGAGACAGAGAGAGAGAGACACAGAGAGAGAGGTAGTCTCGCTCATCTATGGTTTTTAAGAAAAATAAAAGACATTTTTGCAATAATTCTTAGAGACAAAAGAGAGGAGGGCTGAAAGGTCCAGCTCATGACATGAAGCTCACCACAAAAAGTGATGAGTTCAATTAGGGAAATAACTACAATGAGAACTATCATAAAAATGTAAATGAATGAGGGAAGTAGAAAGCCTGTCTAGAGTATAGGCAGGGGGTGGGCTGGGGAAGAGGGAGACGTGGGACATTGATGATGGGAATGTTAGACTGGTGAAGGGGGGTGTTATTTACATGACTTAAACCAACTACAATCATATTTGTAATCAAGGTATTTAAATAAAGATATCCCAAAAAATAATGTCCATGGGCCCGGAGAGATAGCACAGCGGCGTTTGCCTTGAAAGCAGCCAATCCAGGACTAAAGATGGTTGGTTCGAATCCCGGTGTCCCACATGGTCCCCCGTGCCTGCCAGAAGCTATTTCTGAGCAGACAGCCAGGAGTAACCCCTGAGCACAGCCGGGTGTGGCCCAAAAACCAAAAAAAAAAAAAATCATGTCCAAGATAGTGCCATATGAGGGGTACTTTTCATGCATGCAGCTAGCCTGGGTTCAATGCCCAGTGTTCCAGCACCATCAGGGTGCTGAGTGCAGAGCCAGGAGTAAACCTTGATTACAACTGACTATGGCCAAAAAAAAAAAAAAAGTCCATTCTTCTAATATATTCATTAATACAGATGTGGCAGTGAATAAATAAAATATTTGATTTCTTTAAAAAAAATTATTACAAATTCCTTTAATTCTATTTTAATAAGTATCATATTAACAAAGAAATGACAAAAATATTGGGCAAAGTCACAAGGGATCCTCAGAAGCTACTGGTGAGCCAGTCTAGGACCTATTGTGTCTTAGCTGTGTCTGGCCCTCTCTGCATTATCTGGTTTTGAAGGCTCAAGGCGTCTGCCTCTTTTCCAATCTTTCTATAGGGACTGGTAAGAAATAGATAATAAACTTCTAAAGCTCTTGATCCTAGGAGGGGCTCCAGGCAGCCGCTGAAGCGGCAGAGCTTCATGGATCATGAACTGTGGTTTAGACATCAGGATACCTATGTTCTGACTGTTGCTCTCAGACATGTAAGCATAACAAGCCATCAGGGATGACACAAGATTTGGGGAGTCATGAATCTACGCTCCTATCCAATGCCCTCTCCTTCTGTACCCTTAATATAAGCCTGCTGAATTTATTCAAAATAATAAAAATAAAGACACATTTTTTCTGAATTCTTGTATTTGTCTCCATTTTCCAAAACATCCATGCCACATCACTCCCTTAGAACTGAGCTGAAGCCAGTCCTTTCTCCTGACATCTTCCATGTCCGTATCTGCACAATTGAGACCCAGATCCAATAAGGTCCTTCTTGTTTTCAGATTGTACAGTTGGTTCTGAATTATGACTTTCTATGTATGCCTCAAGCATTTGGATGGAATACACTGTTTTCTACTCCTAGGAGACAGTCTATCACCTTTGAACCTTGCTCTCAGGTTTTCTACAGTGAGATTAAATGATACAGCCGGTCATCCATATGGCATGTGACTCAGAGGCTGCTGTGACTCAGAAGCAGTGCCTGGCTTTGCCAGCAGCCACAGTGAGTACAAGCTTCTTTCATCTGCAGGCTCAGAAAAGTCTGACTTCATCAAGCACTAAAAAGAAACTGGAATCCCCCAAAGTTCCCAGGAGAAAAAGATTGCTTGAAATAAATATTCAACTCTCCTTCCACCCAAGATATGTGGGTCAAGATATGTGACCCAAGAGGTAGAGCACGTTTCTTTGGTTCTACTCTAGACCTTCCCCAATTACACATTCCCCCAAATACTGCTAGTTATAATGGTAGTGGCTCCTAAGAACTATAGAGAATGATTCCTGCCCCCCAGAAATAAATGAAACCCACAGATCTCTATCACTTTCTAAAGGGACAGATCCCACTGCATCAGTCTGTTGGCCTTGGCTTTTGGTCCCTGTCTGCTGCATGGAGTATCTCTGGGGTTTGCACAGGAAAAGGCACAGAGATCACCAGTTAGTACAAATTCATCACAGCAGCATTATCTGTCTCACATTCATGCCCAGGTCAAAGGCTGGACTTTGATCCTGGACTCATCAGCTCTCCAAGAAGATACCCTGGCTCCATCACCTCCCTGTGATGTGGATTCTGCTCATAACTTCTCTGGTCTTGGCTTCCTCATGGAAAAGTGAGAATCAGAAACATAATAATTGCATCTGGTTAAGACATAGACTAAATAAGATGACATATATGAAGTATTTAGTACAGTGTTTGGGATGAAAGAAATATTCCATAAATGTTAGCTACAATTTTAGCAATAAAATAACAATTATTAGGGGGTGAAGATAGTCCAGCAAATAAAGTGTTTGCTTTACATGTGATTGACCCAAGTTCAGTCCTCGGCACCGCATATGACCACACCCCCCCCCAAGTTAAGAATAAGCCTTGAGTATTGCTGGGTCTGGTCCAAAACAAAATGAACAAAAATCATTTCTCTTGGTGTCATAGTCAAGGAAGATGAGAAGTAGGGATTAAGGGAGGATGGAGAAGAAAGAAGAACAAAAGAGAGAAAAGCTTTGAAGAGGCACTGCACTAGAGCAAGGCCAGGTGGCCAGGTCCAAAGTCACTTTTCCTTTGAACTTGCAAAGGAAGAACTTGGACTAATGAATGGACTGAATCATGAGTAAGGATGTCTGGATCTGTTTCTGTTGCAAATCAGAATACAGAGCAAATTCATGCAGAGATGGGTGAAGGCAGTTCAAACTGCCTAGTCAGCCACTGGGAAATAACAT
>PVKC010007847.1:0-28954 GCA_004027635.1 Crocidura indochinensis | reverse complement strand
GGGCTGGTGGATGCCAGTTCACACCGCAGAAGGCTGGTGATGGAGGGGAGGGGGGAATCTCTGGCAACCAAACGGAGGCGGTTGGGATGAGATGGGAACCGCCCCAAAGCGCTCGGCAGGGATTTGGGGGGGGGGCAGGGTGAGGGCGCTGGGGCGTCTGCGCGCCTTGGGGTGGAAACTCGGCTGCCGGTTGGCGGCGTGGACTTGCCCCGGCGCCCGCGCGCTGCGGGCGGACACTCCGGACCGCGGCAAGCTGGGAGGTGAGCTGGCTGGCACCTTGCCGCGACTGTGGCTACCGCGGGCCGGGTGGCGCGCTGGCCGCGGTGTCTCTTTGGGCTTTTGACACTTTTGCAACCGAGTAAATGGGGGTGCTAAGGCCCAGAAAGCGGAGGGAAAGGAAGGGTTCCCAGCTCCCACCTCGCACCCGCACTGCGGGGGACCGAACTGATCGCCCGCAGATGGGCAAACTGGGGACTTAGGCGCCTGGGACCTGCCCAGTTCCAATGCTTTACGGTTGAGGGGGGGTGTTTTTAGGGGGGGAAGAGGGAAATGGGGTGCATATATCCCTGACACCACTTAACTTTCTAGCTCTCGAGTCTGCTAACTTTCTCCTGTCCTCATTCCTACCCCGAGGGACGTTAGCCAGAATGAGGACGCAGGGGTTTGAGCCAAACCATCCAGGATCTAGAAAACATGAAAATCCCCGAAATCCCGGTATGGCCTGGGACTCATTAACTGGGGCTTGCGGATGCGGTTGTTCGTCTTACCCCCTCTCCCCTCCATTTTTTCCCTTCCTTTCCACCCCTCCTTACTACCGGAGTGGGAGCTAGGAAAAGCTTTCGGCTTCAGTTCTGATCAGAAAACCCAGAGCAGCCCCAGAGCCCTGTGGTGTGAGCTGCTGGTTCAGATTAAAACCCAAGACCCGGAGGCTCCTTTAGGAATTTTTTTTGCCTAGGGGCAGAATATTCACTCAGACCTGGAGGAGGGTAGGAAATGCGACTGTGGGAATGGGGCGGAAAGGAAAGGTGGGAGAGGTCGTGATGACTCGCGCCCACGCCCCACGTCACTTTTGGGATTCGGGATGAGTAAGGGTGGGAGTTCTCTCTGCGACTAATAATGCCCGTTCGTATTCTAGAACCCGAGCCTTGCAGAGTTCCCGGCGGCCCGGTCCCGAGGCGCAGCGGTCGGGGCGCGCGCCCTTGTCTGCCCGCACCATGAACACCTTCGTCTTCAACAAGCTCGGCGGCGCGGTGCTCTTTGAGGACCGCAGCGCTGCGGAGCGGGAGCGCAGCGGCAGGCCCTTCGGCGGTGTCCTGGACAGTGCTCACGTCCGCCCCGAGATGGGCATTCCCGATGGCCCGACCCTCAAGGACAACCTCGGCCTGAGACACCGGCGGAACGGGTAGGCGCGCCCTTCTGCAGCCTGGAAGGGAGCGGGCCAAGGGCGCAGACGGGCTAGTAACCAGGGACCCTGAGTTTTGCGGAGTTCCCAAGAGGGCAGGTTTCACCTCTTGGGCTTGGGCGCTTATTTATTTTAAAAGATCTTCATTTCTCACCCGGGTTCATTGTCAAGATAGTTCAAAAGAAGCTTGCGGGAACCCAGGACTCCTGCAGCTCTTTGGGGATGTTTCTGGACCGCGGGGACGGACGCACGACTGCGAACTGACTTGGAGGGACTGAGTGGGTTGTAGGAACAGGGCAGGGCCAAGCAGCCGGGGATTCCCAGGTCCAGCCAGTCCCGTGGACTTCCCCTCTGCGGTCCCCGCGGCGCCTCAAGCCGCCTTGAAGTCACGAATCGCTGTCCAGGGGTGGGGCCCGGGTGCCAAGTCTTTGGAGACGCGCGCGCGCGCGTGTGGCTCGGCGATGTCCGCTGCGAACCCCGGAGCGTTTCGGCTTAGCAGGGTGAAAGACTGCGAGAATCTGGAGTTTTCTGGGGTGCTGGCTACGCAGGCTAAGCCCCAAATGTCTGAACCGCTCCAGCCGAACCCGCAGGGGCAGGTGGGCTGCGCTCCGGCCCGTCTCCACCTGAAGGATTGCATCAGCTGCTGAGATTAGGTTTCATCAAAAATGCTACTACTAGGTCCTTTTGGAATTGGATTTCAAAGTGTTGGAAAGGGGAAAAAGAGACTCCGAGGCCCAGGCGCAAGCGCGCGAGACTCCCTAAGGGGCCGGGAGCGATGGTGGCCGTGCGGCGACACCTCCCGGAGCCGTCTGGGAGCGCAGTACCGACCAACTCGCTTCCAAGCCGCTGCAATCCCGTCCCCCCCCCGCCTTTTTTTTTTTTTTTTTTTTGCAATCTTTTATTGTCCCGAATAAGACAGAGCTTTCCAGATGTTTAAACGCCCCCAGAGTGCCCTCTAGGTTCTGCATCCTTGCTCCGTAAGCTTCCTTTGGCAAGTTTCCCCTTTTGCTAATGCTCCACGTTAAGGGGAATAAAATGGAAGCAAACCCGCCCTGCGGGGTGGCTTCCGTCCTTCGCTTAACTCTGGTTGCCTGCACAGTGCAGGTTCTTTGCTTGTAGGCGACGGAAAGTCCCCAGCAGGCTGAGTTCCTTGAAAGAATGTTCCAATGCTCATAGAAGCCAGTGGGCAGGCAGGCGAGGGTGACAGCCAGGTCGCTTGAGTAACGGTTTCAGTCAAATCTCTTAACCTTCTTTTAACCCGTGTCCTAGACATCTCCCTGGGGAAAAAAACATCCCTGTCGCCAGCCTTGCGACAGCCAGGCTATTTTACAGAAAGGCTTTCTGGATAGCCTTTGTGACTTCCTTTTCTGTGACTTCGTCTTCTGTGGCTCCCTCCTGCAGTGGAGGCTAATATGGGGGCGGGGTGGGGACTGCGCTCATCTGGGCCTCCTCCTCTCCCATGTTCCAGGACCCGGCAGAACAGCGGGAAGGTGAGGCACAAACGACAGGCTCTGCAAGACATGGCGCGGCCGCTCAAACAGTGGCTTTACAAGCACCGGGACAACCCGTACCCCACCAAAACGGAGAAGATACTCTTGGCCCTCGGCTCGCAGATGACGCTAGTGCAGGTAATCAGGCCACCTAAGTCCCCACACGTCTCCAAAAGCACCCTGATTGAGAATTTTTCATCCCAGTTCCTGCAGTGACTTCTGGCCTTCCTTCTCGGCCTGGTCAGATCTGCAGCTGAGGCTCTGTGGGAAATGTCTGGGTTTTATTTCTCGACCTTATCTTCCTGTTCAGTGCCAATGCTGGATTCAAGATGGCTCACTTGGGGGTTTTGATAGGAACACAGTGAAAAGTGAAGCCAGAATATTAAAAACGATTATCTGGAAACTTGGTCTGTGTATGCAGATAGTTACAAATGGTTCTACTGGAGTAAGCAACAGAATTGCTTGACTAGAGGATTTCTTAGAATGCATGGCTGAGCCCCACTCAAGGGTTTCTGATTCACTCATAAGGCAAGGGTGTGATCATTTATGTTCAACAAGGCCGCTCTGAGCGATGCTGAATCCACTGGGCCTGGACCATCCTCATGAACCACACAGAATGGCACTCTATATACAAGGTCACGTGGGCTTTTAGATGTTCTCTTATCAGCAAGAAGGCCGGTGGAAGGGCAAAAATTGGACTTTGTTTTTGCTTTAAGAAGACACAAGCTAGAAATTGAAATCTAAAAAGTTGTTGCTTGTATATTTCTTTCTAAGAAAGTTAAGAACAGGAAGATATGAAATACTGGAGTTGTCTGGTCATTTGTTTAAAAATAGGGTTCAGATTTGTGTTTTTTCCTCTCTAATGACAATTTTATTTTATATTGACTAGCTTTGTCTTTATAGTATCTTATAAGATATTTACAAAAATGTGGTCAGTAGAGCTGTTATTATCATTTTTCCTGGTGGTGTGACTAGGCCTAAAGAGTTTATTGCACAGCCTAGCACACGGGTTTACTCTAATAAATACAATGACATGAATGTTCATATGTGAAGACACAATACATTTATTCAGAAAAGGAAAAGGGATCTAAATGATCTGGGAAGTCTCATATGCTGTAGAAGCACTTACATTGCAATTGTGAAATTTTGACATTTTGTTTTTGGTTTTGGTTTTTGGGCCACACCCAGTGACGCTCAGGGGTTACTCCTGGCTATGCGCTCAGAAGTCGCTCCTGGCTTGGGGGACCATATGGGAACCGGGGGATCGAACCGTGGTCTGTCCTAGGCTAGTGCAGGCAAGGCAGGCACCTTACCTCCAGCGCCACCGCCCGGCTCCCTACATTTTGTTTTAAAATATACTTCTATAGTAAGAGAGGGCCTCCAAATAAAAAACATACTTATCTATAGATAAAGCAAAAATTGTTTTCCTACATATTATTGGTTTAGATTTAGGAATTATTGGAAAGTTTGTCAAAGCCTGAAAGCTGACTTATTTTTAGGCTTTTTAAACTATAATAAGCAATTGCTTGTTTAATTCAATGTATAATGGCAGAGATTAGCATTTCTGTTTTGCTTCATATTAATAGTAATTTATTATAGTTTTGTGGGGAAATTAATTTAATATTCTTTTCATCTTGTATTTTTACTGCCTGTTTAACAATTTGAGCTTCCAGTAATTTGCAAAAGTAATTTAAGGAAATTATTCCAGACAGAAAATGTAGCTCACAAAAATATGCATGTTCACAATTTAGGTTTAAACATATATATTATTCACTTTGAAGATACACTAATTTGTGAGTTATTTGAATATTTCACAATGACTTTAGCAACAAAAATTTATTGGATTGATTAAATATGGGAATAGTTATGCTTAATATGACTATTCTTTTGTATAAAAAGCAAAAATTCTTATGATGTTTTTATTTTTGAAAGATCTTTAAAATGTTTGTGCAATAATTTCATTAAGCTGCAATGCAAGACATTATTATTTTAATACAAAATTCAGTTTTTACCTATGATAATTGTTTGGACATAATTTGTGAAAATTTTAATAAGTTTCTTGCATTTTCTAATTATATGTGACATTTTTATTCATATAATGGAAACTTTTCTTATTACATTTTCTCCCTTTCACATCAGTTCTCATGAAATAAAGACATTTCAAATGGAACACAATTACAATAAATGATAACTCACTAATGATATTCAGTAAGTTAAAGAAAATGAGGTCAGTTTCTGAAAGTTAGTGATAAAAGGGAGAAATGTATAGAATAACCAAGAGACTAAATAGAATTCAATTTGAATCCAATTATTTTAAATGAGGCACAATGGGGTATCTATGTAAGAAGAAATATGTGCATATACATGTAGATACAAACATGGTGATCTATTTACCTCTGTGTTTTTTACAGAAGGTGTTTCTGTATGAGGGCTTTGTAAGTCAGACATACATTAAACATCCAAAGGAAATTCTCACTCCACAGGAAATCAAATAATTTGTGTAAATACTTTACACTTCTGGGGCAAACTACAAAGCTGTGATCTGAATAAAGCTTTTGATCCCTCTAAATCTTTAAATGTTTTCTATGGAGACAGGCTATTTGAGAAGACTGGCTGTGTCTTACTCTCACATTATTTGATACAATGCTTTGCATATAATGAACCACCTATACATGCTTTAATTGGAAGATGGAACTACCAGGTGACTTTCCAAAGTGTCTTTCTAGAAACTAGAGAATTTCTTGAAATTTGATAAATTAGTCTGATTTAAGTTTTATCCTTTGGCAGGGTATTTATTGAATACAATGTATTATCTTAAATGCTATATGGTAGCTCAACAGAATAAGCATCATATATATAATTTAGTATCAGTATATCACATTTCTATACCTAGATCAAATTGGGTGTGACTTCATTCTGGTTTCAAACCCTTATCTCTCATTTGTTGCAGTATCTCCTATCTCTGTTTCTGATGGTTTGGATTAATAACCAATGAGAATTACTGTTTTATACCTTAACTATAATTGTTTTATATTCTGAAAATTTTTGCCCTCAATATATCCTTTATTGTTCAAACTTTTCAAGCTATGTCAAACATTTCAAACTGTGTCAAACTTTTCATAAGAATTACTATTGCCTTGTATTGCTGTCCCACTAAACACAATAAAGAATGGTGTTAAACTGGTCAGCAATATCTCTTACAACTTAGAAAGAAAGAAAAGGCTGAGACATTATGGAGGAAATGTATTTTAATATCACAAAAGGTACTACTTGTCCTTAAAAGTAAAAGCTTGATGACATCCATTGACCCCTAAGTATTTTTATTCCTATATAATGAAATGCAAAGAAATGTTTCTGCAACTTCTATTGATTTCTACTCACTATTTTCATCAATTTCTCTGAATTTTCTGTGCCAGTTTCTTGATTAATTAATATGGCATCTATTTGCTAATAAGGTAAAATTTCTTAGTATAAGTAATAGGGAATGTCATGTGTGCATATGTGTGAGTGGGTGTGTTTTGACAGTAATCAACACCTCATTTTACTTGCTTCCTATGACTTAACATAAAAGTATAAAAATATTTAAATAAAGATAAAAATACTGAAAAATAAAGATAATATTGTTATAAGCTATGTAACTTGCCTTTGAAGAAATTTGATAAGAATAATAGCTAGAGACTATCTAGGCTCATTCTTTTTTCATTATTCATGTACGTATATTTTAAAAGACATTTCTATTTATTCTGAATTATAAGAGCAAAATGTCTTTTGAGATGATTTCATGATCACAATATAATGTACAGAGCAAGTGGAACTTGTGATTATGTTTTGATAACTGAATATTATTAGCACACATTCCTATAATATATTCAAGAACGTTGGTTAAATTAAACTACTCTGGTACGAATTTCTCCCCTGTCTTGATACAACATGATATTGAGTAGTCTTGTGATAGATATCTAATTATAGTCACTGTCAAATAATAAAAATAACAAATTTCAGATTGAGTCTTTTATATTATTCCTAGTATTGTACTACGTGATGTGGAAATGAGTTGATCACTATCTCAGTGGAATGAACCAAAGTGACTTATTAATCTTATGTGTTCAAAAGTAGACAGATGCCAACTTATTCCTTTGCATTTACTGTAATAATTGCTCTGTTAAAATTTAAAAAAGGTGAACTCCATAGTTAGTGTAGGATGAAAGCCAGTTTCTCTTCCAGCATCTCTGAATCTCTAAGCAGTCATTATCAGAGTGATTTTAAAGCTCTGAAATTGAAAAAAAAAGTATAAACACATATATTAGCTATTTCTCTACTATTTCCACAGCCCAATACAGATAAAAATTAAACAAATACTAAACAAATAGATATTAGATGATTATACTGTAAATTCCTGGTAATATACTGGCAAAGTAAATATATTAGCTGATTAGCCTGCCAAGTTTATGAGATTAGTTTAGAAACAGCCTGTGATAAACATTAACAGAGTACTAGAAGTCCTGGGCAATTGGGCAAGAAATTAAAAGGGGCAAAACACAATCTTATGCATAGTAAATGGAATTATCAACAAAATCAAAAGGCCAGAGAGATAAGATAGTCTAAAAGATAGATCATCCAGCAGATAGAGAGATTGCTTGGCACATGACCAACACAGGTTCAATCCCTGACACTTCATAAAGTCTTCTAAACTCTGCAAGGTGTAAGCCCTGAGTACTTCTGGGGATGGTCCAAAAACCAAAAACCAAAAAATAAATAAATTAATTAATTAATAAAAATTAAAATTAGGCAATACATAGCAAGTATTGATGAGAATTTTGTACATTGTTGATATAATCATGTAATCACTATGGAAAAGTCAGAAATTTCCTGCACTCTGTGGAATGTTGTAATGATGCATGCATGAAGAGTATAAACAACAATATTCAAATTGCAGTATCTCAATAAAAGTAAAAAAAAAGGCATTAAAATTGCACTTTGGAGGTGCCGGGCGGTGGCGCTGGAGGTAAGGTGCCTGCGCTAACCTAGGACAGAGCACGGTTCGATCCCCCGGTTCCCCATATGGTCCCCCGTGCCTGCCAGGAGCGACTTCTGAGCGAATAGCCAGGAATAACCCCTGAGCATCACCGGGTGTGGCCCAAAAGCCAAAAAAAAAATTGCACTTTATGTTTATTGATGCATTATGTATAGAGGTCAAGAAATGGAAGGTGTCTGAAGTGGTAGTACAACAGATAGGACTCTTGCCTTACACTTGCCCTACCCTGTTTCAACTCAGGCATCCCATATGGTACCCTGGGGCTGAATGTGGGACCAGGAGTGAACTTTGAGCATATCCAGATATGGCAATAAATATATAAATAAATAAAACATTAAAAATAAGAAATAGAAGCATACTAACTGTTCTATTCATAGATGAATAGAAAAGAAAATAGGGGCATATAGATAACTAAATACTATAAATAAAGATAAAGGAATATAGAAGGTTTATTTTTAAGTTACTAGTAGCATAAATCTAAATTTTTCAGCCCTCCCTAAAATTTTATACTGACATATAGACATGGATGCTAACTAGATTTATATTTATTTAGTTGCAGTGACTGTTTCATAATATTCACAAACATTAAATAATTTCAACACTTAAAATGAATATAATATTTTCATATATATTCATGTCATTTACACCTAAATTTTAAAGTCGTTTTCTCAAAGTGCCTGTTAGAATCGATAAGGATTTTGATGAGTATTTGACAGTGATTTCATAGTAGAAGATTGAGGAATTGTGTGGACAAATAATCTTCATAACTAAACTTTCTATGTGTATAGGAAATAGAATTGATCTATTACTCGTTCTTAACTCCAATGACTAATGCTGAGGAATTACTCAATGTGTGTCTGTGTATGTACGTGTGGTGTGTTGAATAGTCCCAGAAATTGTCTATAGAGGTTAGAGAAGGCAATTGAAAGTCAGATTGAATTATAGTAGTAATAACAGAACTTGAGAAGGTAGAGGATCAATGAAATAATAAGGTGATATATTGCTTCATTGCACATATCTTTAAAAGGAGAGTTATGGGAGCTGGAGAGACAAGGGGTAGGCATTTGCCTTGCATGTGGCCAAGCTGAGTTAGATCCTTAGCATCCCAGATGGATTACCAAGCACCACAGTAGTGTTACTACACTCTGGGAGAATTATCCAGAAGTAATTTCTGAAAATGCAGAGGTAGTAGGAGTTGTCACATCACATCACTGTGTGGCACCAGAACTAAAAACAATAATATAAAATAAAGTGACAAAATAAAATAAAGTGGAGTGACTTTTGCTTAAGTCAAAAAGAATATCTAGCATTTCATATATTTATTATCTATATTTATGTAGATCTGGATGACAGTATAACCAAATTGAAACTAAAACTAAGCAAAACTACATAATGACAAAATATTAGAATTTTCAATTTGTAGTAAAATAAAATTTTTGCAAGTCTTACCACAAGTTCATTTGATAATTAGTGTTTGCGCTATATGCATTAATAATATAAATCTAAAAATAGGACCCCACAGTGCAATCATTGCACCATATAAACCATTTTGACAATGTGAGTTCATATCCTGCAATAAATGGACAGAAAGACCCAATTATTCTATTTCTGCATTTGATTCTCTCAAAGTCTAATATTAGCCTTTAGGTTACATGTATAATAGAAAGAACCTTAGCATTCTAGCCTTTTAAAGTCCACAGCAAAAAGAGGGGGAAGTGTGTTGGCTCTATTTGGAAGGGTTCATTTCTTTGCTTTTGCCTATTTACCTTGGTAAACACGTGCCCTTTTGTTCTAGCAGGTGCTGTTTGATTTTCCTCCTCTCCTACTTCGCTGCTTGCTCAGTCTCACATTATTTCTCTCACCTCTCTTGTATAGTCCTACCTCCTTAATTGCCGGTGATTCCCAGAATTTAGGGTTTTGTTTTTTTTTTTAGTTTTTGGGCCACACTTGTGGGTGACGCTCAGGGGTTACTCCTGACTATGTGCTCAGAAATCGCCTGACTTGGTGGGGGGACCATATGGGACGCTGGGGGATCAAACCGCGGTCTGTCCTAGGTTAGGGCCTGCAAAGCAGATGCCTTACCGCTTGCGCCACCGCTCCAGTCCTGCAGAATTTAGTTTTTAATCCTCTTTTTTTATTTGTTTATTTACAGTTTTAACTCTCACATCTGGACATTTCACCCAAATCTGATCTTCCTCACCATTTCTAAGACCATGTTTTTACGTACCTCATCTATGCTTTTCTGGGACCTCCTCTGTTGAAACATTGCCAAAATCAAGCATATCCTTTTACCCTTGAACAATTTTACTTACTTTCTTGTCACAATCAGGTTTGATGCCTCAACGTGATTGTCAACTTCTCTTACCCATGGTCATGTCTCTAGTTTTATTTTTCTCTTAATTGCTCCTATGTTCTTTCAGTGGGAGCATACTTCACTATCCATTTTATCAGACATTCATTCAAAGCTTGCTTTAAATCCAAGAGTAAAGCAGCATAGGGAATTTGCCTTACAGACAACTAACCCACGTTCTTTCCCTGACACACAAGATCCTCCAAACCAGGAGTGATTACTGAGTGCAGAGCCAGAAGCACTACTGGGTGTGGCTAAAAAACAAACAAACAAAAAAATTAATTCTTCATAGCATCTTACATTCCTTACAAAAAATAACTTCTCCCTTTAGGCTCTTCTATAATTTTTGGTAAATATCTTGTGAGCCATTCATATGACTATTTTTGGGTCACACCTGGCAGTGCTCAGGGGTTACTTGTGGCTCCATGCTCAGAAACTGCTCCTGGCAGGCACGGGGGACTATATGGGGCACCGGGATTCGAACCGATGACCTTTTTGCATGAAAGGCAAACGCCTTACCTCCATGCTATCTCCCGGGCCCCATATGACTATTTTTAATGTTAGAATCACTGCATATTTTTACTCTCTTATTAGACTGAAAATGTAATGCAGTTCTCTTTTTTGACTCCCAGAATATTGCAAGTGCTCAATCTTTGTAGGAAGTGCTAATCTTATTTGTTGAGTGAATGACTGAATATGAAAAATACTTTTACCATCTCAGACTATTTATTGATCAATGATACAGAGAGAGACTTATATCCATTATGGGAAAGTAATGGTATTATGAATGATTTTTATATCTTCTTAATTGAAAAATAATTCTTTTTAGGTGTCAAATTGGTTTGCTAATGCAAGACGTCGGCTTAAGAATACTGTTCGACAGCCTGATTTAAGTTGGGCTTTACGAATAAAATTGTACAACAAATATGTCCAAGGAAATGCTGAGCGGCTCAGTGTAAGCAGTGATGATTCGTGTTCAGAAGGTTTGTTCATATTTTTATTGGGCTTTTTTGGGCTTTGCTTCTATAATAAGAAGTTCACTCAGTTGCTATTTTCAGGTTCATTCTACAAAACATGGTGATGACAGAGTGGCTCTTTCTTACTGCATGAACTCATTTCACTTTTACAGAACTATATAAATGACCAACAGAATTAAAACTGTTCACTCTTGTTTGTATAGTTATCATGTGTCTGAATAATTTTGTAATAAGCTTATCAAAATCCCATAGGGAGAAATTACATCGATTCCCACTTTTCTTAACCTAAAAACTAGACTCAATATAAAAGATAATTTTAAACACCTCAAATATCATTTATTAGTATTTTATTTTATATTAATTGAAATATGCCAGTTGGGTGGTCATGTGAACAGCTATATGTAAACACTACCTTGTAATGCTTTTCTCTCTTAGATGGAGAAAATCCTCCAAGAAACCTCATGAATGAAGGGGGTTATAATAATCCAGTTCACCATCCTGTGATTAAAAGTGAAAGCTCAGTCATAAAAGCTGGAGTGAGGCCAGAGTCAAGGGCCAACGAGGACTACGTGTCACCCCCAAAGTACAAAAGCAGCTTGTTGAACCGTTACCTTAACGACTCTTTGAGACATGTCATGGCTACAAATGCTGCCATCATGGGAAACACGAGGCAAAGAAACCATTCGGGATCTTTTAGCTCCAATGAATTTGAGGAAGAATTGGTGTCTCCCTCATCATCAGAGACAGAAGGCAACTTCGTCTACCGCACAGGTCAGTCTGTGTTTCTTGTACTACCTTGTTTCAAGCAATTAAAACTGCAGTAGATGCATTTTGTTTTGACAACTGTAAAGACATATTTTTCTGGGTTTTGCATTGTATTATTCCCACACCAAACCATGATTCAGCTTGAAAACTAGTTTTGTTTTGACTTACCAAATATGCCAGTGAGAAGATGTTTTGGGAAAATTCTCTTCCTAAGATACATAGTTGACCTTTGCATTAAATTTTTTGAATATTAATAATCACGTAAGATGAATTGTAAAGCAACAGACTAGCAGAGATGTCAAAACTTTAGTGAAGGAAAAGTGTAGATCTAGTTTAAATTACTTTGAAAATTTTATTTTCAACTCTAGAGAGCACAAATAAGGCTATTAAATAGCTTTGACAATTTTTTTTCCAGAAATAGTGGATAGATTTCTACCTGGTCAAGGATTTTAGTGGATTTGGTAAAATGTTCTATCTTAACTTTAGTTTCAAGACTTTTGCTTAGTTTATTACATTTAGAGTAAGGTTTGTCTTTTTATTGGTGCTAGTTTGGTTTGGTTTTGGTTTTGGTTTTGATTTGTTGGCCTCATCTGGTAGTACTCATGGATCACTCCTGCTCACTCTCTGGTCATGGAGCTCTCTGGGGACTCTCTGTGTTTTGGGAATCAAACTAGAGTTGGCCTAGTGCAACGCTAACAAGCACTTTAACCTCTGGATTGTCTCTTTCATTTCAGGACAGGAGTCTTTACAACAATGAATATGCATGACATCTATTGTCCTGGTCATGAAAAATGCCAATAAGTGATAGTTATAAATGTTGTATCTGGAAATTAGTTCAGCTTTCAAAGATAATGAAGTCTAGATTGCAAACACGTGATCTTCATATCAGCAGTAACACAGGAAGCAGGAGGATAATGACTACTATTACTGTTTTTACTACACACTGATGAATCATTGAGTAGTTAGAGGCTAGACCCTATGCTAAATATGACACAAATGGTATTATATTTGGATTTTAATTTTAATATCAAGGAACTTAGTAACAATGATTCTTTAAAAGAAAATTTCAATTTTGTTGATTTAATATATATACAGATTATTTAGAAAAATCTAAAACTCAAATTATAAATTGAGTCAAAAAATCTCAGTGTAGTATGAATAACTTGTAACCAGGTGTTTAAATAAAAAAATTTTTTTAAATCAGTGCATTTTAAAGTCCAACTCTATCTCATTTGCTGTTTGCATTTTTAACTCTTAACACTGAAAGCAGCCCTACAAAATTCACAATATTTCATCGGTAACAAAGTCTTTAAACTGTATACTTAACATCTGATAGGACCAAAGCAGAACATGGAAGTAATTTATAAGTTTATGAAGAAAAAATAAGTTGTGGCTCAAATGCAGCGAAAAATTAAGTTAAAGAAAGATCAGATGAAAAGCTGAAAACTAAGTTGAGTTGATTTGGTATACAATAGAAAATGTCCAAGAGCAGTTGATGAAAGTTCAAATAGGAAATGAGAAAGGATATTATCCAGATAATATAAATAACAATATAATCAATAAATATAAAATATAAAGAAAACTGTTCTCTTTCTGTGTTTGGGCAGTTATACTTGGTGCCAGAGGTACTGGGCTTAGTGTTCAGAAGTGACACTTAGTGGTGCGCTGGTGACCATATGCCATGCTAGGGATTCAACGTAGGGTCAACTACATGTGAGGCATGCTGTACCTCCTACCTCTGGTCTGTGAATAATTTTTGGTGTTATATCTTTACATATATATCAATTAAATGGATTAGTACTACCTACTAACTACTACCTATTAACTGAAAGTGTAAATGAATTTAAATTTTTAAGTGATTCTTAGGAAAAAAAGATTTTCAGCAAACCAAGTTCCTAAAACACAATTTAATACATTATTTTAATTTCTTGCAAACTTTAAAGAAACAACTAATTTGTAGACCTTATACATTTTGTAGAACATAGAGAAATATGGGAAATGTATCATTTTTAAAAATGTAAATTGGGGCTTGGAAAGGTATTTAAACAACCAGAAGTGGTCTCTTAGCACAGAGCCAGGAATTACTTCTGAGCACAAAAACAAGCCAAAATATAAAAATTCATCCTATTCCCAAATTAGATTATAACATAGCTTGAAAATTAACATATTTATTCATGATACTGTTACTGCTTTTGAAACAAGAAAACATAACTGGATAAAGAAATGTTATGTGAAAAAAACAACTTAAAATTGTAGAGATACTGAATACAATTATGACAATACAATTTATTTAGGCAAAAAGACAAAGAGGGGGCCAGAGAGATAACATAGCGGTAAGGGATTTACCTTAGGCTCAGAAGGACTTTGGTTCAAATCCCGGCATCCCATATGGTCCCCTGAGCCTGCCAGGAGCAATTTCTGAGCATAAAAGCCAGGTGTAACCCCTGAGTACTGCCGAGTGTGACCCAAAAACCATAAAAAAAAAGACAAAGAGTTTTTGAAAATGAAAATTAGTTTTGTCAAGGTGTTGTGGGATAAGAAAATTGAGGGTCTTTGAAACATTTGTATTACACATTTCTTTGTGCTGGCCAGTAAAATCAGTTAATATGCCTATGAATGCTACCCAGTATATGAATCAGCTGAACAGGCATGTTTTCTTCAGAGGCGATGAAACATAAAGTCAGAGAAAATCACTAATAATATACAAAGTTGAATATTTTGGCATTTATTTCTATTAATGCATTTCAAGTGTACATTGCGGGCTATTCATTGGTCAAATCTTATTTTTAAATAAAAACTGATTGTTTTTTAGGGACCAGAGTAATAGTATACTGGGTAGAGTGTTTGCCTTGAATGCAGCTGACCCAGGTTCAATCCCCAGGATCCTATGTGGTTCTCTGAGCCTGCCAGGAGTGATCTCTGAGTGTAGAGTCTGGAGTAAAACCCTGAGCTCTGTGGGATCTGGTTACTACCCCCCACCCAAAAAAAAACCCACCCCACCCTTATTTTATCTTTATAAAAGCATTGAAAAATCAGCCTAAAAAAGTAAATTTAGCTTTTGTATGTGTATATGTGAACATATTTTTAAAAAGTGAATTTACTTTTTAAAAAAGTAAAAAATGAATGTTTTGATTTTGTGAATGGAAACTTGTGGGTACAGCAAGGAATATATACCCAGTGGTGAGCACATGTTTTGCATATAAAAGGCCTGAGTTTGATTTCCAAATATATAATATCCAAGTACTAGTAGGAGTAGTCTTATTGGTCACTGAGCACCACTGGATATGGCTCACACAACTAACCAAAAGAAAAAAGGATGAGTGTCTGAAATTGGTCTGCTAAATTTCAGACCCAAAAAGTAAACTACTGTCTTGGGTGGGTGGGAATTGAATGAAAATCAATACCAATGAAACTGGAGTTGGGGTGTCAAGCATGAAAAAGTGCAGAACAAGGGATTTCAGTCATTATTTTTGGAGCTGCTGCTTTATTTTCCTCTGGAATAGACTTATTCTGAGCTCTTTGAATTTCTTTGATTGTTTCTTTCATCAGCTAAGTATGTCTTTTCCATCTCTCCTCCCCCTTGCCAGCTCTACAGAAATGAAGATTCTGAATGTGTGTGTATGTGTGCATGTTTGATGCCTGGAACCAAAACTGGGAATTCACACATGCTAATATGTACCTTTATTAATAAGCCATCCTCAATTTTAATTTTTTTTATCAAGACTAGATCACTTTCAAATACAATTTACTGGTTTGTCCATTTTTCCCCATCCATTTTGGTTTAAAAGTTGCTCTCTTGTGATGTATTTCATGAAATGTTTGAAAATAAAAAAGCTAAATGTAATTGTTACATGAAAAATTATAAAGCCAAATGAAAGAGCATGTATGTGGAGGAATACTGTACTGCTGAATTTCATTTCACTTTCTGTTAACTTGTGGAGAAAACTCAGTTTTCTAAATGAAAAGATTACTGGATATGTCAAAGTAGATACAAGTAGTTTTTTTTTGTTGATATTGTAATTGTTTTTAATTTCTCTGTAATGAACCTTTTTCAACCTCATGCTAGGAGCACCGTGGCTGTGGGATCTCAAGAAATATTGTTTAAAACATTTCTGACAGAAGCAATTAATTAGACTTAATCAGAATTCTAAAGGTCATTGCTACTGCATACATGAGAAAATGTAGTCCCTCCTTGTCATCTGTTGAAATGTTATCTAAATTATTATTACAATCCATTTACAAAATGTGAGGTTAACAGATACTAATTTTCAGATATTTTATTACAAACTGACATCCAGCTCTAAGCCCTAAGTGGATCTTCTTTTGAGATATCAGGCTAAAGACTCTGGGTTTAATATTCACCACCCTTTGCTGTCTAATCTGAGTTCATATTCTCCAGCTGGGATCAGTTGCATCCACCATCTGGTCCATCATCTTGGGATCATTGAAGGCTTTCTGACCTTGGATTAGCATTTGATTGACCCTCAAAACCAAAACCTATTAAATTTTCTTCTTTGCTGAAGGAGAAAGAAATGCTTTCTAAGATGTGCACTGATGAGAAGAAAACCCAGACAAATCTTCAAATAAATCATGTGAATTACTATTCTTTCTGAGAACATTTTTTTAAGTTTCTTTTTTTTCTTTTTTTTTTTTCTTTTTTTGCTCACCAATGGCAATTTACAAATTACTGTTACAATTCAGGACTTTGTGCTGGAGAGATAGTACAGTGGGTAGGGTAATTGCATTGCGTATGGCCAGTGCAGGTTCTATCTCTGACTCCCCATATGATTCCCCTGAGCCCACAGGAGTGATCCCTAAATGCAGAACTAGGAGTGAGCCCTGACCACCACTGGGGGTGGTCTCTAAACAAAAACAAACAATGCTCTACTAACAGGATAACTAATAAATTTAAACTGCTCCCACATGGCTGGATTTTTTTGTTTTGTTTTTGGATCACACCCGGCAGCGTTCAGGGGTTACTCCTGGCTCTAAGCTAAGAAATCACTCGTGGCAGGCTCGGGGGACCATATGGGATGCCGGAATTCGAACCACCGTCCTTCTGCAAGCAAGGTAAATACCTTATCCTCCATGTTCTCTCTCCTGCTCCAGGGCTGGATATTTTAACTTCATTTGTTGAACTATCTAAAATCCCACTTCATATATCAGATCTAGTATAGCAAAACATATAGGCAAAGAGTACTCTTTTTACATTAGTGTGGGTGATCAGATTAATTTCCCCTGCATATAATTGAGGTGTGATTCCTGCTGAAGAAATGGAGATTTTGACTGATACAAAATAAGTTATTTGTTTGGTGCATTCAAGGTGACAAGTATTTCCCCAGTTAAAGCAAAATGAGAGAACTAAAGATTTTAGTTACTGAAGTTACTGAAGAAAAGAAGCTCTAGGAAGCAGAAAGTTTAGGTGCAGAAAAAAAGTTAAATGCCACTTCCAAACATTTTTTTTCCTTTGCCCTTATGATCCCCTCAAGGGGAAAGATCTCTCTCTGTGTCTCTGTGTCTGTCTGTCTCTCCCTTGCTCTTTCTTTCTCCCTACTTATGTCCTTTTATACCTTAAATTTTAATATTTTAAGCTAACATTATCGGTAGGAAAGTAGCTATAAATTTCAGTAAACCAGGGAAAAAGCTGGGATTAAAATTTTTTTTTAATTTTGATTTATAGAGCACATTTGGGTGATGCTCACGGGATACTACCTTATCAGTTCTTTGGGGATCATGTAGTATTGGGATTGACCCTAAAGTTTCACCATGCAAAGCATGTGCTCTAGTCCATTGAACTATAATCCCAACTCCCTGGAATTTCATTTTTATTTCAAATGCCATCTCTTTGGATGAATGCACTCGCAGTCCTGAAATACAGTGCGTCTATGTGCATTGCTCTTCATGTCACACACACATTGTGTTTGTGAACCACTTCCTCCACACACTAGATGCTAAGCAGCTCATCAGAGAAACCTTAGAGAAATGAAGCAGAAGATTAAAGCAATGTGGCCTTTAGGACAGTGAGTAATGGCTCCAATATTTATGGGTCTCACCCATTTTAGATTTTGTATCTGGGGTTACTTAAAATAAGCCTCATGGCTACTAAGGCAAACTTTTACAGGAGCCAGTTCTTAAGGATAGTGTTTCTCTGAGAATATTAATATTTTTCTTGGGATTTTTGGTGACTAGCAAGTCTATTTTCGGATATTTTTTTCTTTTACTGTCTTTTCTTGCTTGTCACATCATTGTTTATGTTTTTATTTATTTATTCAACTTCGGAGCTACACCCGTCTGTAGTCTGTACTCAAGGCTTACTCTTGGCTCTGCACTAAGGGACTGCCCCTAATAATGATTGGGGAACCATATGTGGTGCCAAGGTTCAAATCTAAGACTGCTTTTTGCAAAGCAAACACTTACCGCACTTTCCTATCACTTTGGTCCTGCTTCTTTTTTGTTTTTGTTTTTTGTTTTTTGTGTCACACCCAGTGACGCTCGGGTTACTCCTGGCTATGCGATCGGAAATTGCTCCTGGCTTGGGGGACCAAATGGGACGCTGGGGGTTTGTCCTAGGTTAACACGTGCAAGACAAACACCTACCGCTTGTGCCACTGCTCTGTCCACCGTCTGCTTCTTTGTTTTGTTTTATTGTGTGTGTGTGTGTGTGAAAGTAATTTTATTGAATCAAAACTCCTAGAAAGATGTGAGATGTGTGTGTGTGGGGGAGAATATGTGTTCACAAGAAAACACACATTTCTCCAAAGTAGGAATAAGAAAGCTAAGAAACAGAGACAAGCCAGTGAGAAAGATGTGTTTTCAAGGGACATACGGTTTTGAGGAGCAAGTGATCACTCTTTCATTTTTAAGAAAAAGAATTGAGGGGCCCGGGAGATAGCATGGAGGTAAGGCATACCTTTCATGCAATAGGTCATCGGTTCGAATCCCGGTGCCCCATATGGTCCTCTGTGCCTGCCAGGAGCAATTTCTGAGCATGGAGCCAGGAGTAACCCCTGAGCGCTGCCGGGTGTGACCCAAAAAACAAAAAAAAAAAAAAAAAAAAAAAAAAAAAAAAAAAAAAAAAAAAAAAAAAAAAAAAAAAAAAAAAAAAAAAAAAAAAAAAAAAAAAAAAAGAAGAAGAAAAAGAATTGAGTTTTGCCATTTTGGGCTATTCCAGACATGCTTTTCCTGGCATGCTAATGACTGTTGATATACTGCAGCAGAGAATAATAAAACTTTCCATCCCTGCACAGTTAGTGACATTTAAGGGGTACTTAAAAGGCTGTTTCCATTTTCCCTCTTTTGTCTTTACAGCGTGAATATCTAAACTATCAAGCTTCATCTTGTAATAGAGTATTCTGGTTTAAGTCAAAATTTAGATAGACATTTAGGTAATTATTTTAAAATAGATAATCTTTACTTGTCCTAACTAACATTAGACGCTGGGGTGTGGCTTGGCACTTTTGTTCTAAGCTTCCACTTCCCATTACTTTTTATGAGCCTTTCCACTTTCTCAAGACAGTAACTAGCAAATCCTAGACTCTCCCTTAACTCATTTGAATAAAGGAGAAACTTGTTCTATAGCTTTTCAAGAATGGGACTTTCCCTAATCACTTATTTCAAAGCTGTGAAATTCTGACCCCTGGGTAAGTCTAGGTTACTCTGAATTTAAAAAAAATGAGGCATGATATCTTTATAAATCTAAACAACTGAGTTACCAGCACTGAAAGCAGGCCTCAACTGCAGCAAAAAACTATTTTTTATTATATAAAATCTTTGTTTAAGCACCTTGATTACAAGCATGATTGTAGTTGTGTTTCAGTCATAAACAGAACACCCATCTTCACTAGTGCAACATTCCCACCACCAATGCCCCATCTCCTTCTCAACCACTGCCTGCTTTTACTTTACTTTTATTTTTACTTTACTTTTCTCACAAATTAAGATAGTCATGGTAGTTGTTAGTGTAGTTATTTCCCGAACTGTATTCACTACTCTTTGTGGTGAGCTTCATATTGTGAGCCGGTCCTTCTGACTCTCATTTCTATTGTCTCTGGGAACTATAACAATAATGTCCTTAATTTTTCTTAAAACCCATAGATGAGTGAGACTATTCTGTGTCTATCTCCCTCTGACTTAATTCACTCAGCACAATAGATTTCATGTACGTCCGCGTATAGATAAATTTCATGACTTCATCTCTCCTGATGGCTGCATAATATTCCATTGTGTATATATGCCACAGTTTCTTTAGCCATTCATCTGTTGAAGGACATCTTGGTTGTATACAGAGTCTGGCTATTGTAAATAGTACTGCAATGAATGTAGGTGTGAGGAGGAGATTTTTGAATTGTATTTTTGTCTTCCTAGGGTATATCCCTAGGAGTGGTATAATCAGAAAAAAAAAAAAAACAAACCTTAAAACATGCCTGTTAAAGAGGCAGGCTGTGGGGTAAGAGGTTATAGGGAACACTAATGAGGTGATGTTGATACTGAAGATGTCTGGACATTGTATGCTTAAAACTCAACTTATGGGAGCGCTGAAGATAAGGTACCTGCGCTAACCTAGGACAGACCTCGGTTCGATTCCCTGGTTCCCCATATGGTCCCCCGTGCCTGCCAGGAGCGACTTCTGAGCAAATAGCCAGGAGTAACCCCTGAGCATCACTGGATGTGGCCCAAAAAACAAACAAACAAAAAAAAAACTCAATTTATGAATAGCTTTGCAAATCATGGTGCCTTAATAAACAAATCACGGGTGATTGTCTCCCCACTGTAACTTTACCTTGTCCTCTTTCTTTGCATCTTTGTTCTAATAATAAATATAGGGAAAGAAAGAATCAAACTAACAAAAACAATAAAGTTATGTTTAATCTCAAAAGCAAATAAACAAACCAAAAACTTGTAAAGTATTATTTTGAACATCATAGACATATGTCAGTGACAGTGGTGGCAAAAGAGTCAGATCAGTGATACCGAAAATTCACGTGGGCTTGATTTATTGAAATTAAATTGTCCTTAGAGATTCATTTGCAAAGTCGAAATGAAATTGCCTCGGGGTTATATGCTGTTAAAAATGGAAAGAGTAATGTCTGACAGAAACAGAATAAAAGAACAAATATTGGCACAGGAAATTTGTTGGCTCCTCAGAGGTAGTCTTTCATTCATATTTCTTCATTATTTAGCATCATGTGGGAGCCTGGAAAGCCAATCTTATAGGTCCTGAGACTTAGAGACCCTCATAACAATGTGGCTTACAAATAAATTTGAAAGTATGCAGCAGCTTCAGTAAGAAATTTAACCATTTGGGGGCCCGGGAGATGGCATGGAGGTGGGGCGTTTGCCTTTCATGCAAAAGGTCATCGGTTCGAATCCCGGTGCCCCATGTGGTCCCCCGTGCCTGCCAGGAGCAATTTCTGAGCATGGAGCCAGGAGTAACCCCTGAGCACTGCCGGGTGTGACCCAAAAACCACACACACAAAAAAAAAATCAAAGAAATTTAACCATTTGGCAGGGGGCTGGTGTGTGTGTTTGTGTGTGTGTGTGTGTGTGTGTTTAACCCCTGTTCATCCTTTCCTTTTATGTGTCATCTAAGGGAGTTAGCAACACTGATTTTGTATTTGTGTAAATGTAGACAACTGTTTCTGAAATACAACTGTATTCTCCTTGTGCTGATGCTCACTGCCTTGAATGTGTTAAAAGCTGTAAGGACCAGAGGTGGCATTCTATTTACATGTATAGTCTCCTTAGCACTCAATCTAGTATCTTTTACATATTTGTTCCATAGTTCTTTTTTTAG
This sequence comes from Crocidura indochinensis, assembly GCA_004027635.1. Classification (NCBI taxonomy): domain Eukaryota; kingdom Metazoa; phylum Chordata; class Mammalia; order Eulipotyphla; family Soricidae; genus Crocidura; species Crocidura indochinensis. Next base: position 7,142 of record PVKC010007847.1, on the reverse strand, counting down.
TATACAGTTTTTTGAGGTATCATGCTTTCCATTAGCCATATTTCCTAATGAATTTGTGTGTAATGATGTCATCTGTCTGCCTCTTCAGTCATAAGGACATCTTAAGTCTCGTATGCATACAGTGATCTCTATTTATGAAATTGACAAAAGAAAGAAAAGGGCCCTGAATAAGTTTAAAAGTGGGGTGGATGGAACGGGGTGGGGGGAGGCAAATGCAAAAATGGTAAAACCGGAGGGGATAAATGAAATCTAAAACTCCAAGATGCATAAAGGTTTAAAATAAAATCGTAAGAGATATAAAATGAAACTCAATCTATTTTTCAAGTAAAAAAGTGACTTTCAGGAAAATGTATGCATGATAAATGGAAAAGGTCGAGTAGTTTAAAGGAAATCTATTGTGGAATAATGTATAAAAGCAATAACAATAAATAGAGGTTTCATGAAGTTGATTTCATTGAATAATTATATTTATTGCCTATATCTAGTTTAGAGCTTTGTACATGGGACTTAAGAAAGAACAGATTTAGGAGTTTGGGTTGTAGATTAGTGGTAACAGTGGTAAAGGATTTATCTTGCATGTGTGAGGCTCTAAAATACCCCATATGTCCAGAAAACAACCTACAGATTTAGATCAATGTAAAATCTGCTACACCCTCAGTGCTAAGTTGACAGTTTTCCATTTTAAAAGCACAACTTACTTTTAATCATATGACAGAATTGAAGAAAGTCTATTTGCGTTTTCTTCTTCATGTGTAAAACTCCTGTTCATTTTACATATTTTCCTGATAAATCCAAGTTTACCAACATGAATTGTTCTGACTCCTTTCTGTTTGGACAGATTGTCAATTTATCCGGTTCATTGTGATCGATTTTTAGGTACTCTGCAATGCAGACATGCTCACATAGTCACTCATATCCGGGTACAATTTCATACAAATTCTTGTTCATGTCACTATATTTAAGACTGTGTCACTATTTCCATTAAGACTTTTTTTTTCATTCCCTAAGGTTTCTAAATAAGTCATAAAAATTCAAGCCAAACGCAGAGCTGGCATCAAAGAACCTTTCTCCCTTCTATATATAAGGAATAGTGGTGCAGAAGCCCCACTACTTTGAAATTTACTGAGGTTTTTTTTTTGTTTGTTTGTTTTTTCAATCTTTACACACCAGAGTCCCAAATAAGATTCATTGACACCTCTCCAATCTGGCACTGAAAAGGATGTCAGAAAGGTTTTACTGCCTGCGAAAATAACAAGACATTCTATTTAATGAATGTGGAAGTGGTTTCTTTTTTCCCTTTTTTGGTTTGTTATAACTAGTTTTTCCTTTCTGTGCCCCTACTTTGTTTCTAAAATTAAACAAGTATTTTTTTCTGTGTCAAATTTGACTTGTTGATGTAACAAAATTTTTACTCAGGATAAATATGTGTTTTTTTCTAGTCCAGAATTTTGGTACTTATAAACTCTGAAAGCTTGAGTCCTTGTTTCCTCTGAGAAATGCTATCAATTGTAATGGGGAGTTTTGAGGAAGCAAAATAATAATTGCATTCACTCTTTCACCAACTTTCTTTGGTGAAATTTGAGGACTCCTTTCTTTTTTCAGTTAAATGTGAGAAAAAAAGAGACAGAGGAGTAGAAACAGTAATGGAAATGGAGCATGACTGAAAATTGGTTTTAAACATGATATATGATGTCCATTTTCTGCTCTTTGTATATAATGGATATATATATATATATATATATATATACATATACTTAGTGTGTATATATATACTTAGAGTCATTATCTGAAGTTTCTCAAAAAAGAAGCTTGAGTGATAATGATTAGAAAGTGGTTTGGGGGGCCGGGCGGTGGCGCTGCAGGTAAGGTGCCTGCCTTACCGCGCTAACTTTGGACGGACCACGGTTCGATCCCCCGGTTCCCATATGGTCCCCCGTGCCTGCCAGAAGCGACTTCTGAGCGCATAGCCAGGAGTGACCCCTGAGCGTCACTGGGTGTGGCCCAAAAACCAAAAAAAAAAAAAAAAAAAGAAAGAAAGTGGTTTGGGGGAAAACACAGTTTGAGAAATGAAGGAGTCGAGCACTATTTTTCCCAACCAGTAGGTCACCTAGGTGCTTCCAAATCGACGTCCCTTTTTGCACTAGAAGAGCCTATAAAGAAATATCAGACTTCTCTGACTCAATGATTTGGACAGTATCTTAGTGATGGCGCTATAGTGAAAAATACTCTCAAGGACTGTTCATAAAAAAAAAAAAAAGCTCTGACTTTGATCAGGGCTCATTTCCAGAAAGAGGGAAAAGTGTTTAAAATTGTGGCTTAGAGAAGGACATTTTGGTTCTGTCAAGTTTCTATGGAAAAGTCAGGTGAAAAGCTTTTAAAGCATGGAAAGGTGGGCAGAAGCAACCATTCATAAGGCAAAGTGAGATTTCCAAGAAACAGTTTGTTCTTTAAGTCCCTACATAGTTGCCTGTGCATTTAAAATTCAGAACTTCCAGTGCCTTCGATGGCGCCAAGCTCAGGTTATGGCGGACAAAGCTCTCAGTATGGCAGAGACATTTCAACTAAGAATGCCCTGTTCTGCCAATATTGTCATTATGACACTAAAATGTACCCTTTTACCAAGGGCCAAAATTCAGAATCTCGCCTTCCAGTTTCTGCACTGATTTAGAGAGCAGATGCCTAAAAGGATCAGTTGTCACATGGATTCAGGGCAAAAGGATGATTACTGGCAAGGGTGAGAATTCCTTAAATGTTACTGGGTCTTACATTTCTAAACGTAAAATCCCCATCCAGAAGTTGCTCGGTGCCAAGTGCCTTTGCTGTGATGTCTTCGCCCAGCATGAAGCTCGGTGGGTCGGATATTGTGGCTGCCTGAGATCCTCAGAACTGTCCCTAGTTTGCAAACTAAGGTTGAGGGTCCTTGGTTTTCATTTTCCTTTTTTCATAGTCTTGGTTGCTTTGTCTTTTTTCCTCCTGTATTTCTCTCCTAAATTGCTAAGTCTGTCTCGTTGCATCAAGAAGGCTCTTCAACAATCAGAAGTACAGTTGGTCTTGTTTTACTTTTTACTGTCTCTCCTGAGCTTCATTATTTTAGACTTTTGCAAAAATATGACACCAATTCAGAATGATTTATAATCCCTGGACTCCTGGGTTATCTAACCTGTGTGCTTTTGCTTTTAGACTTTTAATATATGTTATTTCCCTAAAAGGTGCTTTTCAGAAAGAATAAACATAAATCAATTTGGAATAGCAATTCTCAACTATCTTTAAGAGTGCTTAAGGACTGTTTCATGGTTACTCTGATCGAAGCAGTAAAAATGAGTTTATGGTTAAAATAACTTTCCTCTCGTTAGGATAATATAAAAACCTTCAATTTTATGATTTCATGACATATTACCAACCCCCAAACACCATTTATAATCTCTACCTTCCTAACATACACCCAAACTGTGAAATAGTAATAGAAACTCAGGGAAGAATCATAAAGGCCAATCATTTGTACATGTTCTGTTTGGCCTCACCTTATCCCAAGAGCTTTAATTAAAATGATAGTCTAACAGCCTGGAGAGACATTCTGTTGAAGCAATTCAAGTTTTAAATTTTACCTGCAGTTAAACCTGCTGCTTCAATGACTGCAGGGATCAAATTTTCTCTCCACTTAACCTCTTTATTTGATCTCAAGTGAAGCCTGAAGATTCAGCTACAGGAAGAGAAAAGGTGCAAAGTGCAGAAAACATTGTTTTAAAATTTTTTATTCCGCCTGAAAGCTAGCAGTTGGGTTTAAAGGCAAGGCACTTTATTATGAAATTATTTAATATAAAAATATAAAAAAAAATTTAGCTATAAAATAAAGTCGCCAGGCAAGATTATGCATAAGTACCTTATATAATAAGACAAACTTATGTGAAATACAGAGGAAATAAGGAAGCCCACAGTTTATAGAAAGTCTAGGTTAAATTTCATATTATGTCTGTTGAAAACAAAATTTGGATTCTGAGCAACAGGGGAGGGAGGAACATTGCAACGTTAGGGACAAGGACTCAGGGAGCCCCCTCGTGGCAGGTCCAGGTGGAGGATTAGGAGGTGACCAGAACTGTAGGCAGGGGTTAGGAGGAAGTGTGTGATTAAACAAATCAGCGTTCTTTGGGTTTGTATCCTTGAAGGAAAACATATCATAGGATTATTTTTAATTTGTATTTTTTCACTTATTTTATCATTTCAGTTGTGCATTTTTATATACCCACAATCTAATTTTTAAATAAATCACAGGAAATAATGATCTCCTCCCTGACTTTCTCCCCCCCCCCCAAATTAATGACCAGTTATTCTACATAATTTAGAGTACTTCCACCTTTTATTACTTGAACTACTACCTCTATCAAATGCTTCTTTAAGGGTGTCTATTTCTATAAGAGATTGGATCCCAATCAAATTAAAAACAGTTTCTGAGGGGCCGGAGAGGTGGCGCTAGAGGTAAGTTCTGCCTTGCAAGCGCTAGCCAAGGAAGAACCGTGATTCGATCCCATATGGTCGTCCCATATGGTCCCCCCAAGCCAGGGGCAATTTCTGAGCGCTTAGCCAGGAGTAACCGCTAAGCATCAAACGTGTGTGCTCAAACAAACAAACAAAAACAGTTTCTGAATCAGTAGCACACTTGCTCTGAGTGCTTTATTGTCATACATTTTTATGTATGACAGGGTATATTTTCTTGCAAGTTGTTTCAAATATTTTCATCTAGGCTCTTGAATTTACCTTTAAAATGAAATTTTGGAATAAATTTGGTAAGTTCTATGTAAAGATTTTATTTGGTAGTTAATTTGGGAGAGCAGCAAATTTACAGATTGGGAGAATATTTTTAATCTTATTGTATTCGATCTCATTTAGGAGCTTTCTCTATTCTGATCCTCTTCTAAGGTGTTTAACACATTTGTGTGCGGAGCCATACCTGGCAATATTCAGAAATTACTCCTGGCTGTGCTTTCAGGAATTATTCCTGTTGGTACGTGGGTACCATATGGAATGCTCGAAATTGATTTCAGTAAGGTAACTGCTTTATCCACTGTTCTATTGCTCCAGCCACTTAATGCATTTTTACACTATTCTTTAGTTAGGGTTTGCATATTCCTTTTACACAAATTTGTAGATATTTTAGTTTGATTTTGTTGTTTCTATTATAGACCAGTTTTTATCTGCTCCACTTGTAAAATTACACAGAAATGTAGGAATTATATTGTATGTTGTTTATTTTTTAATCAAATTAAGTGTAGACATCTTGTGACTTTTATATAATAACTAATCTATGCATTTTCCCCTTTCATTTTGTTTTTTTCTCCTTCTAATTACTACAATGCATTGTCCACATTAAATAATAGCAGTGATGGTATACATCAAAGGAAGTTTTTTTTAATATTATACCATTAAGAATAATGGTATAATTTGCAGGGGGAAATAATGTTTACTGAAGATTTATTATAGACACTTTAGAACATAAGTGATTCTCCATTCAATCCTATATTGATATATAAGATTCCTCACCCCCCCCCCAGGGATGTAGAGTTTAGTATAGGGTAAGGCTTTCTGCCTTGCATATAGCAACCCCAGTTCGATCTCTATGTCATGTATGGTCCCCTGAGCACAACCAGTACAGATCCCTGAGTACAGACAGAACCAGGAGTAAGCACTAAGCACCATCAGGTATTGTCCAACTTTCCCAACCCCCCCCCAATATTTTTCCTCCACCCATCAAACACACCTAATTAAATATTTTATTGTATTTATTAAATACTACTTTCTAGTTGGCCAGTGGTGGTGGTGGATGGTGTCCTAGAAATGCAAAAATGGCTTCATGATTCTTCCTGCTGATAAGCAGCCATCTGCAACAAACATTTCAGTGCTTAGACAGAGATATGGCGCTGCTTTGGCCCAGTGATGTTGGGGACCATCAGAGCTACCTATGTGGTCTGGGGATGGAGGGATGGTGGATGCCAGGGCTTGAAGTCAAGTCCTGACTGAGCTATTCCAGAACCCAAATCCCACCATTTTCAAAAGTATCTAGTTATCCTCCATAATTCGTTTATATAGAATCAGTTTCCTTATGCTGAACAGTCCTTTTATTGTTGGAAGGAAGTCTTTTCCCTTTCTGTGTGTATATCATTTTAATTTTAATGTACTTCCAGATTCAGATGTACTAGCATTTTATTTAGTAACATTAGCCTACTGTTCATTTTTCCCTAATGCTCATTATTTTGGTATTGGAGTTATGGTAGCTTGATGAAGTAATCTCGAAAGACTCCTCCTTTCCTCCCACCCTCCTTCCTGCCCTTCCTTCCTTTCTTCCTCCCTCCCTTTCTTCTTCCCTCCCATCCCTCCCTCTTTTGTTCCCTCCTTATCTTCCTTCCTCTCTTCCCTCCCTCCCTTTCTTACCTCCCTTTCCTCCCTCTTTTTCTCTCTCCATCCCTTCCTCCCTTCCTATTCTTTTCTTTCTTTCTTTCTTTCTTTCTGTCTTTCTTTTTATTACTTTCTTAATCTGGAAAATTCTAAATGAAGTACAAATTAGCTTTTCACATTAGTTTCTCAGATACCTTGAAGATTTGAAATGTATTAGCCTATGACAATCTTGGTCTAGGAATCCTTGATTGTCTATTGTTCCTCACATTATTCTTGAACTTTTCTTTATTTTATGAACATTTTCCTCTACTTCGCCTTTTACAAAATTACTTTTTGTCTTCCATGCTTTCCCATCCCTTCTATTAATTAATCTTTCAGTTGCAGTTTTAAAAAAAATTTTGTATCATACATTTTTAATATTGGGGATTCCCTGCTGTGCTCGGAGATCACACCTGTCTCTGCACTCAGGATCACTCATAAAGGGGCTCCAGTGATCATATGGGGTGGTAGGGATTAAAGCTTGGTAATTCTCTTGTATGGTAGGCACCTTACTCCTGCCCTTGTATCTTATTTCTATATGCCAAGAGCATGGTAACAGTAAACCTTGGCCACTTCAGAGATCATAAGTCAACTGGACCTCTTCTCTTCACGGCCTATGGCTTCTATAGATTTTCTCAATTGTTTAAAGAATGTTTGAAGCAAATGTGTCCTGGGCTAAGAGAACCTGGGACTAAAGACTCAGGAAAGAAAGATAC
>PVKC010007846.1:0-28946 GCA_004027635.1 Crocidura indochinensis | reverse complement strand
AAAAAAAAAAAAACAAAAAAAAAACAAAAAAAGAAAACATTAAAAGAAATTTCTGGGGTCCCAGAGAGATAGCACAGTGGTAGGGCATTTGCTTTGCATATGGCATACGGATTTACCGGGGTTCAGTTCCTGGCTCCTATATGGGGACCCGTGCCTGCCAAGAAATAGAGCCAGGAGTAACCCCTGAGCATTACCAGGCATGGCCTAAGAACCAAACAACCAATCAATCAATAAACTGCTTAAAAAAAGAAATTTCAAAAGAAATTTTGAAACATCAAAATATAATTCTAAATTAACTAATTTAGACAAGTCTGAATATTTTAAGTCATTGTTTTCTATGAAATTTATTTTGATGTTTTTTCTATAAAATTTTTAAATTTTTTGTTTTAATTTCCCTGTAACTAACCCCACAGAGTAGTCATGTTCACACTGACTAGCTCGATGGTACACTGATTCCTTATTGAAAAGAAATGTAAACCAAGCCGCCTGGGTGGGGGAGGGGGGGGAGTTTGGGAACAACTTCCCAAGCTGGGAACAGGGGTGGAGAGAGGAAAACTTTGGTAATGGGAATTCCCCTGATTCAATATTAATATGTACCTAAAATATTACTTTGAAAGATATGTAATCTAATCATGGGTGAACTGGCAGTGAAAGCAGAAAGCTGCCAATCAGAGAGAGGGCTGCTCAATCCACTGTCATGTCTAAGTTGTGCCTGTTGCATGCATCATGCACAATCACCAGTTTGCTGTTCCCCTGCCTCAATACCCCTCCACAATTTTCTTATGAGAAACAAATCTGACCAAACTTCATGTATACCAAATTTTGGTCTGATATCACTAGGCCTTTATGAAGCATGTGTGGATATCCTCCACGCTTTTCCTTGTCATCAAGAAAGCCTGGCAGCTGTAACTATCCCATAGATGGACTTAATGTTTTCTCAAAAGATCTGTTAACCAAGCTATGAAAAAAAATATGGATATACCAGCCATAAAGCTGACAATCGTGAGAGGAAAGTGTAGGTCATGCCCCACCCTGCTGAAGCAATTCCTTGCTGCATTCATCACTTAAAATCACCATTTGCCTATGACCCTGTGACAGCACTTTTCTAAAATTCTCTTTGGAGACACCAATCTGAACGAATTTCAGGTATGCTGGTTTTGGGCCTGATATTATGAGGGCTTTTTGGATTGACTGTGGGCCCCATCCTCCAGTATCGTCATTCTTTAACTAGAACTCACAGCAAAATGACTACATGCCCTAAAATGTTGCAATACCTGTAAATGGGTCTTTAAATTTCTGGAAAAATTTATTTGTCTGATGCTGGCATTTCTATAGGAACATACCAATTTAACATTATGAAAAGCTAATAACTAGAAATGCTTAAAGCTTCTACCATTGTATTATTGACTCCATGGAGATACAAAATTTTCACAAATGTGTTTGCTATTGTAATTCTTTGTGGGTATATTTATTTATTTATTTATTTATTTATTTATTTTTCTTTTTGGATCACACCCCTGTGATGTTCAGGTGTCACACCTGGCTATTCACTCAGAAATTGCTCCTGGCTTCGGGACCATATGGGATGCTGGGGATCGAATCAAGGTCTGTCCTGTATAGGTTCCATGCAACCACTGTGCTATTGCTCCGGCCCAATCATGTTCTATTTGTTTGTTATATTTTTAACATTTCGTTTTCTCTTTTACATTTTAATTTTTATTTTATTTATTTATGTATTTATTTTCGTTTTTGAGTCACACCCAGCAGCACTCAGGAGTTACTCCTGACTCTACCCTCAGAAATTGTTCCTAGCAGGCTCTGGTAACCATATGGGATGCAGGGATTTGAACCACCATCCTTCTTTGTGGGGCAGGAGAGATAGCATGGAGGTAGAGCCTTGCATACAGAAGGACAGCAGTTTGATTCCCGGCATCCCGTGAGGTCCGCCGAGCCTGCTAGGAGCGATTTCTGAGTATAGAGCCAGGATTAACCCCTGAGCACTGCCAGTGTGAGCTTATATTGTCAAGGCATCTGTGCCTTGACTTGCCCTCACTGGATCTCGTTGTCAGGACATAAACGAGGTGTCTGTATCAATTTTTCTTCTATAATCATATAAATCCTATAAAATTAGGCACGACTTAAGGGGTTCTCTCTAACTTAAACATCATTTTTATGTCCTATCACCAACTGCAATCAATGTATGAATAAGGATTTAAGCTTTAATATATTATTTAGAGGATACAATTCAGCTCTTTACACAGACTTTATAACTTATACCATTATTATATTTAGTTGAACCTCTGTCTTGGTTAGTCATAAAGGCTCTTCAATATATTTACAATGTATGCTAGTCAATTTTCATAACATTTTCTTTTCACTGTCTATATTGCTGTATTTATTTTTACTCATGCATTTTAATATCAACTATTAATTCCAGAAAAACTTATTAAAATGTATAAATTTCATGCTATATATGTAAATTATTCTGAGATATAAAATAAAAATAATTAAGAATACAGTATTTCAACTTCTTCAAATATCTTTCTAAGGTTTTAGTAGAGTAAGACTTTAATAACCCTCTAAATGCTGATACACAGTTTTCTTCAGTGCACATCATTCTTCAATTTAGATAATACTCAGAAAAACAATTTAATTCCCATAAAATAATATCAAGTATCTTGTTAGATTACAGTGCTATGAAGAAAAAAATCATAAGGAGAAAGTTAGCAAGATCTTCTAAGTTAGCAACTGCAAAATAAAGCTTGGAAATCATCACTGAAACAAAGAGTATTAAACATTTAAATTATTTGACTATTTGTGTGGTGTTATTAAATATCATTGAATAGGTGTTATGTGCAGCAAAACTACACACCGCTGGTGACATTAAACAGTTTTTCCGTGGATCAGGGAAATAGCACAGCATGTAGAACATTTGCCTTGCATGCCACAGACCTGGTTTGATCCTTGATATCCCATAGTGTCCACTGAGTCATCCAGGAGTGGTTTTGGTGTGCAGACCTAGGAATAACATCTGAGTTCCTACATGTGTGGAACCAAACAAAACAACAATAAAAAATCATGGGGCCCGGGAGATAGCATGTAGTAAGGCATTTACCTTTCATGCAAAAGGTCATCGGTTCGAATCCCGGTGCCCCATATGGTCCCCCTGCCTGCCAGGAGTAATTTCTGAGCATGGAACCAGGAGTAACCCCTGAGCACTGCCAGGTGTGACCCCCCCAAAAAAAAACAAAAAAAATCATGTTTTCCTCATTTTAAACCACAAAGAGGAAATGTCTCTAATATGTTTTTGTTAAATTGCTGGAAAATATTAAGGAAGATGGACACTTGCCTTGCATGCTGCATTCTCTAGTTTGATCCCCAGCACGACATATAGTCCCTAACCTACACTAACAATTATATTAGACCATGTTCAATACTATTTTACATATTTCATTAATAATAACATGATATTATTTTAGTTTGTTCTATATGATTTTAAGTATAATTGTATACTCAATAAAATCATGTGGAGTTTCTTAAATATCATTTACTATATATAAGATAGATTGGGAAGATTTGCCTATAATTATGAGGAAAACATGTCTTTGTTTCTAGGTGTGTGTTTACTTATAGGTTTATTTTAAAGTCAGTGTATTTTATTATGGCAATCGGAAGAGATACCACACTCTTTATGGTGTTTCTCTTACATGAATAAATACCATTAAATGCAATATGGTCCATATGCTTTAATTCATAGCATCCCATATGGTTCTGGAGCACAACCAAGAATAAGTGCTGAAAACAGTCAGGAGAAGTATGTGAGATTCATCATGTAAGACCCCAAAACAACAACAACAATTAAAGACAAATTCAGTCATTTAAAAATTTTGTATTTAATGCAATTTCATTGCATTAGTTCAAGGAAGACAGATCAAATGACTAGAGATACTTTGTATGTGGGAGAGACATGGGTTCTATCCTGGCATCATGTTTTATACAGAGCACCTCCAACAGTTAGCCCAAAGAGCATTCATGGAATAGTCTGTGAGTAGTGACATATTTTGTCTATAAATAAAAGATCAATAATTTATATGATATTTAAAATATAATTTGATTAATCAGTATTATATCAATTGCTTTCATTTAGCTTTTACTTTCTTTTATTTCCAATAATTTATTTAAACACCTTGATTACAAACATGATTGTGGTTGGGTTTCAGTCATGTAAGAGGACACCCACCATCACCAGTGCAAATTTTCATCACCAATGTCTCATATATCTCTCCTCCCCAACCTGCCCCTATGTGTACTCTAGACAGCCTTTCTATTTCCCTCATACATTCTCATTGCTAGAATAGTTCACAATGTAATTATTTCTCTAACTAAACTCAACACTCTTTGTGGTGAGGTTCATGAAGTGAGCTGTAACTTCCATCCTTCCTCTTTATTGTCTCTGAAAGTTATTGCAAGAATGTTTTTAATTTTTCTCAAAAACCATAGATGAGTGAGACCATGCTGTGTCTTTCTCTCACTCTCTCTGACTTATTTAAAATATGTCTTTTCCAAATTGAAATTGAAATGGCATATGTAAAATTATGATTATAATGTATGATGTAATTTTGGTTGAAAACATGCATTTGATTTTGTTAACTGTTAACTTTATTATTATTATTATTTTTTGTTTTTTGGGTCACACCTGGTGGCGCTCAGGGATTACTCCTGGTTATGCCCTCAGAAATCTCTCCTGGCTTGGGGGACCATATGGGATGCTGGGGGATCAAACTGAAGTCTCTCCTAGGTTAGTGCATGCAAGGCAAATTCCCTACCATTTGAATCATAGCTCTGGTCCCTCTTTCATTTTTTGATACAGTAGTTTGCAGTATTGCTAATGAAAGGGTTCCATGACTATCATTTTATCACCTTTTAGCACGCAGTTCTTGCTCAGAGTGATCAGTTCTAACTATCATTGTCACAGTGGACTATACACTACCCTAACTACATTCACCACTCTTTTTGGCAAGCTTTCTACCATGCATGATGGTCCTCCTGAACCATGTCTTTATTGTCTCTAGATATTATTACTATCCTATCTATTCTTTTTCTTTGTTTGTTTGTTTGTTTGTTTGTTTTTTGTTTTGGGGGCCACACCCAGCGGTGCTCAGGAGTTACTCTTGGCTATCTGCTCAGACACAGGGGACCATATGGGACACCAGGATTCGAACCAACAAACCACCTTTGGACCTGGATAGGCCGCTTGCAAGGCAAATGCCACTGTGCTATCTCTCTGGGACCTATTTTTCTTATACTTCACAAATGAGTGAGATCATTTTATGTTTAACTCAATCCCTCTCAATCATTTCTCTGAGCATAATAATTTCCATATACATTCATGTCTAAGGTAATTTCACGACTTCATTTTTTTCTAACAACTGAGTAATAGTCCTTTCTATAGATGTACCAAAGTTTCTTTAGTCACTTAACTGTTCTTGGGAACTTGTACTTTTTCTAGATTCTGGTTATTATAAATAGTGTTGCAACAAACATAGGAATGCAGAGGGGGTTTTTGCATGGTGATTTTTGTTTCATGGTATATCCCTAACATTGATTTGCTGAATTATATGGAAGCTAAATTTCTAGATCTCTGAGAAATATCCATATTATTTTCCATCTGTATTTCTTCTTTGTGAAATGTCTTTTCATTTATTCTTCCCATTTTTGATGTGGTTAGATTTTATTTTTCTTCTTGATAAGTTCTATTAGTGCATTGTATATTGTTGGTACTAAGAGATGAATATTGAGGTAAATAGTTTCTCCCGTTCTGTGAGTAGTGTTTGTATACTAGTTAATGTGGCTTTAAATTGCATACACTTCTCAATTTAGTGTAGTCCCACTTATTTATCATTGCTTCCACTTGCTAGGACAGAGGCGTTTTGCTTGTGAAGATGCCTTTAGCTTCAATTTTATGGATTGCTCTAAGTACTCCTCTTATATCTTATGATTTTAGCTATGATATCAAAGTTTTTCATACATTTTGATTTTACCTATAAGCACAATTTTATTTTTATTTTTTACTTTATTATTAACTTTATTTTATTTATTTCAGTAGTTTCTGGGCTCACCTATCAGCACTCAGGGGTTACTCCTGGCTATGTGCTCAGAATTGCTTCTGGCTTGGGAGATCATATGGGATGCCAGAGATCGAACTGATCCTGGATCATCCGAGTGCAAGGCAAATACCCTCCCACTGTGCTTTTTCTCCAGCCCCAAGGCCCACTTTTTTTTTTGGGGGGGGGGTCACACCCAGTAGCGCTCAGAGGTTACTCCTGGCTCTAAGCTCAGAAATCGCTCCTGGCAGGCTCAGGGGACCATATGGAATACCGGGATTTGAACCACCAACCTTTTGTATGCAAGGAAATTGTCTTACCTCCATGCTATCTCTCCAAAGGCCCACATTTTTAAAGAGAGGTCTGAGTTAAATTTTTACTTCAACTTGAACAGTTTTTCAGCACCACTTGTTCAAGAGTCCCTCCTTCTTTTACTTGCCATCTCTTTTCTCTTGTGACATCCCTCTAATATTCAAACAAATAGCAAAAAATATTCTATTCTAGATATAGAATCTTGTATACTTTCTCATGCTTGAAGGAATACAAGTAAGTTTATTAGTAATTTAAAAACTCCTTGGACATATCAAATAATACAAACGTTTTAGATTATTTCTCATATACATTTTATGTTATACTTCCTGAGATTTTTTATAATAATATTGCAGTAAAACTAGATGACCCTGACATCTATAAATTACATATTTCCTTATTTGTAATTAATAAGATATAAAAGTGCCTATATATATAGGCCCTATTTCTTCATTATCCATATGTTGTTTTTCTAATGGTATTCTTTCTTAAAGTAATAATGAAGTCTATCAGATCAAAATGTTTTATGCTGATTTTGAAAGGAACTCATATAAATATGAAGATAATCATTCAATTTATTTCCCATTTATGGATGTTGTTAGATAATAAAGTTGGAGGCTATTTTAAAAGCATATTTAAGATAATTGCAATATATAAAATCTTTGATTTTTTTTCTGTAAACTTAGCATTATAGTTATCTCAGACACAAAAGTATGATTTGAACATGTGGTCTGTTAATTATAAAAAATTAAATCTTAAAAGTGTTTATTACGTCTACATACTGATTGCTTTTAGGTAAGCCAGTGCTCCCTAGAAAAACAAATGAAATTAAATGGAGAATATTAGGGCATAACAATTTATTCTAAAGGAAGATATCTTTCAATAATTCTTTAAATTTAAACATTTACACACTTTCTCAATTAGAAATATGAAATAGCATGTAGAGGTTTGTTTTAGTAAGAAATCTTAAAAGAGAATGAATTTATTATTGTCATATATGAATAATTTACTTCAAATTTTAATTACTAATTTGTAAATTCAATTTTAAGGATATAAAAAAGTTTATCTAATATGATGAATTTAATGTAGAATCTTTAATATTTGTGATTTTTCTGTTATCCTGGCTATACATAAATAATTGAGGATCCTGAGGAAAAATATAAACCAACTTTTGAGACATAGGCAAGTAGGATATAGATGGGGAAGTGACATAAGCAGGGAAATAAAATTTCAAAATAATATGGAACCCTTTATATTTGACTTCATATTATGTTCGTTCTTCATTTAAGACTACTGAACTACTTGAAATTTTCAACAGCTCTCTTATGCATTCAACAAGTCTGTCTCCTGTGTCAAGGTGTTCTCTAGTCCTTATTTCCTTAAAGCTTAGTTTTATCTAACTAATATTCATCCTTTAAACGGTGATCTTCAAATTTAAGTTTTGAACCATTTCTGAAATACAATAGCAATCTGAGCATAAGTTTATCGTAAAACATTTTACTAACTTTGGGACTGGCGAGGTGGCGCTAGAGGTAAGGTGTCTGCCTTGCAAGCTAGCGCCTTGCAAGCCAAGGAAGGACCGGGGTTCGATCCCCCAGTGTCCCATATGGTCCCCCCAAGCCAGGGACGATTTCTGAGCACTTAGCCAGGAGTAACCCCTGAGCATCAAGTGGTGCCCCCCCAAAGAAAAAACATTTTACTAACTTTATAATCATGATTCATTTTACTTCACTTCAATTCTGAGTTAAATGTGGTTTGTACTTCTACAACTTCAGCATAAAATTTAGTGCTTTTCAAATAATATGAGTGATCAATAAATCATCAATTAAATAAAATTTATTCTTCAAAAAGTAATAAATCAGTAACTATGGAAAAATTGGAAAAATAATGTATATCCCTGCCTTATATTCTTTATATATGTTGTCACACATGTAAATAAAAGTGAAAACAAACTTGATTTTACTTATCCTATGCTTTTATTTATAGGAATATTAAGAACATTGAATTTTATTTATAGGAATATTAAGATGTCATTGGCATGTCACATGTAAAAATCAGTCAATAAAATAAAATTTACAGTATGAACAAGGTATAATGGGACAATATCTTATAGATAAAAATTATGTTAATAATTTTAATGTATATATCAATAATTTTCAAGTTAGTGTATAGTAAAATTAGACTGTCATATTTATTGTAATAAAAATAAATAACTTCATTTTTTGTTGCATCTTCACAGCCACTAACTAAACATTCCATTTCTTTTATCACTGCTTAAAAAGTACAAACTTTCTCGAATTATATATTTCCATCTAAGAATGTTTTATAATTTTAAATAGGCTTCACATAAACCTTCTTTAAAAGTATAAAATACAGTAAGTTTACTACACATATATAATATTTATTTGCCCAACACATAAAATCACATCCTCTTTATGATTAACACTCAAAAGATACAAAAAAATTTGTATCCTAATCATTTTCTAATACTATATATTTACATTGTTCTTCATAGCTGATGAATAATGAATTAAAATATTTCTCAAAGATATCCATTCATTTTACCACATTGGTATTATGATTATTACATCTGGAAAATATTGGCTATTAATATTGTATACTAACAATCTTTATTTGCCAGTGCTTTCCTTAATAATACTGATAACAAATCTTATTTAATCAATAATTATAAGTTGTACTTTAAGATGACTTATTTTAAATACTATTTTTATCATTCTGAAGTATGTAGAAAAACTACATATCACCTACAAAATAAATTTTAAATTCAATATTCTGACCTTTTAAAGGCTTTTCAAAAATATGCCCCCAAAGTATCAATCACAGGCTTTCTTTAACTACTTAACATAAAAATTCCACTCTAGAGAAATCAGTAACCTCAAAATGCAATTTTTCAGGGTACAATCACTGCTGTTTTTAACTCTTACCACAAATATTCTCATTATAATCTTCACCTATCTTTACTCTTTTTCTTCTTCTTAAATTGGCATTAATATACTGTCAGAACCTAAATTGAGATGGTCATCATTTATCTCTAGTGCTCACTCATTCACAGTTGCTGCTTCCTTAATGATTGCTACTAACATGGCTTATTCTAAAGACATTAAGTTCTTTTTAAATTGAAACAGTTTAATTTTTTATTTTAATATGTGTTCCTGACTGTATTTCTTTCAGACATCTTGACTGGAACACAATATTAGTAGGAAACAGGAAAAACAGTTCAGCTTTTCCAAAATTAAATTGTCTACCTCATATATTAGAAGACTAGAACCAGATTTTACAGTAATTTCTCCCCATTTTTCAGTTTTAAAATTTAGGAAATGTCCTTAAAGTATAAGGAGACTGATTTATCACATATTTTTTATATGTGTATAGCTTGATTCCTCTAATAAAATAAAATACATTGTAAGAACAAAAGTTAACAAAGGGGTAAAACTGATTCAAAAGTAACTAACAGATATATTATTGCTTTTTTTTTTAATCAACAACTTTTTTGAGCAGAGACCTTTAAGAACTGAAGAAACATTGCTAAACGCCTATTCCATTGAAGCTAATATAAGGCTGATACTTGAGGCTTGAATTTTTCTTTAAGCTTACAAATGCATGGATGTTATCTCACAGGGTCAGCTAACAAGCGATCTAATTATCACACAAATTTATTACATGTTCTGTCTGAACATATACTTTCTGGTTTGTCGCAGACTGAATGAACCAGACAATAAGGATTTTGTGGAGTCCTCTTAGAAGATGGGTGCAGGAGATGGTGATGGGATCAAAGACCACACATTCCAAAATGAGCTCAAATCTCAGTCCTTATATTGAGTGTTATAATGAGATATTTAAGCAAGATTTTTATTTGACAAGCCATATAATTTTTATGGTATAGGAAAGCTCACATCTTTTTTTTTTTTGGCAGGGTTAAAGTTTGTACAACCTTGTTAACAACAGCATATCAGTACATTTTGTTTGATATATAAATTTCTTTATAATAAACAATTTGTAGGGCTTTTATTGAAGATTACAGCATTCCTATATATCTTTTAAATGATAAAGCTTTAATTAAAGGGGCAGAAAACAAGTTTCTAATTGAAGCAGAGACTTTCCTAGGATCAAAAGTACAAGCTTTCTTCCATTAACTATTTATTTAACTATTATTTCAAAGTCATACCATGGATGTCAATTCCGATGTAAATTAAAAGATTAGCAAATTTTCAGGTGTCCCTATCAACTTTCCTCTCATCTGAGGGAATAGGACGTTTTAACAGCACAGGAGATCCTTCCAATAACTACCTCCACTGCTATTTTAAAGTTTCTTTATGTTTCTCTGATGCTAGGTTTTCCAGGTAAAAAATATATTTAATCAAGGCCACATTTTCCTGTACTAATTCTTTCATCTGCAGGTAAATGCTCATATAAACATACTTAGCGAAAGCAGAAGGGTGATTCATATAAAAGGCAAAAATCGCATGGATTATTGGTAGCCTAAGCTGAGTTATTTCACATCCTCTCTCAGGGAAATTGGTCCTCCATGAGGCCCTGTCTCAGTTAACATTGCCTGGATCAATGCCTCTGTCACAGAGTGGCTACCTTGTGCCTTTTCCTCTGCAGGCATTTGCTGATTTTTAGCTTCCTCTAAACCTGGGCTGTGGCACTGGTTCTTATATCAGATGACAATACAAGCAAGATATTTCTGAAGAACTTGAGTTTTCCATCTTCTTACCTGCTGGCAATTGGTTAATAAAGTTTCTTCACCACTGCCTTTTTTCTTAATCGACTCTCCTTGTTCCCCCAAAGATGAATGACAGTAAAGCCAGAGTTTCACAGCCCTAAGGCCATTTTGTCATTTTGTACTCAATGCTACTCTTCAATCTTCTCTTTTATCTTAATATCGGAAGTTTTTTCTTCTCTTCACAGAGAAAGTCTCCCAGTATTAATACATTAAAAGCAGTTTTTAAGATATAATGCTAGATGTTATATGAACAATTTTATTAACCTCGATCTCCTATAAAATTAAATAAATAGGAAAAATATTCTGAGTATTTTCTTTTTCTTCAATTGGAATGACATACTGATTCTTTTGTTCTGAAAGACTATTCTATCATTCCATGACTATTCTTCCATCTTTCTAATATCTCAGGGTAATTTTTCACTGAGTCACAGAGATGTGGGGAAACAAAACATATTTCAGTGCTTAGTTTCTCATTTCTTATCAAGTGGGCTAATGTACCCTTGCAACCCTCCATAAGATGGTGCTGTAATTTTTCATGGAGTTGTGCTCTTTGCTTTGTTATCTATTTTTGCTCGTGTGTTTGTTCTTGTTTTGGGGCCAAACCCTGTGATGCTCAGAGATTACTCCTGAAATCAATGCTGACTTGAGGGACCATATGGGACACTGCGGAATCAAACCATGGTCAGTTCTAGTTCAGTCATGTGCAAGGCAAACACCCTACTACTACTACTACTACTACTACTACTACTACTACTACTACTACTACTACACCCTACTACTGCTGCATCACCTCTCCAGCCCCTACTTTGCTATCTTAAAGAAATGTGGAGCATACCTAAACCAAACTCAGTTATGCTCACTTAAATCAGAATAATCAGGAGAATGCACTCATCCTTGAGCAAAATTATACAAATTTTTAAACTAATGACCTGTATATGATCTATATATGTGTTTCTAAGAAGCTTTGTACATATTTTATGGTTTTTAAAGCTTGAGAAAAACTCTGCATTTTATAATTCAATTTAAAATAATAAATATAAACAGCGTTGATTATCCCTGACTTTGGTTTTTATACCCTGTACCTACTCAACATTTTTACTTGAATGACATTAAAAAAATCACATTAATATACTCAAAATCAAACTTAAAATATATTATATCCCACAGAAAAATTTCTACTGCAATTAAGAAATGAAAGCAACACTTGCTAAGTAGGCCCAATATTTTTTAAACTATCCATGATGTAATTTTCTGATATATCAAACTTTTTAGGAACTTTTATTACATCCTCTGCTATTCTCCATGCTTCAAGTGAGAGATCAATCTCCTTTATCACTCACTGGGACTTCAATCTCTCTGACTTTCTTCCGTCTCAATAAGGTAGCAGAGATATTTTCAAGACTACATCAGTTCACACATTGTTTTCAATCAAAACTAACCAAGGGCATTCATCTAAATCTAAGGCAGTGAGAGGACTGGCAATTTAAAATACACTTTCAAAATTCTCTGTATGATATCTACTTCATTGCTTATTATACTTCATGTCTGAATTTCAGGCAATACTAGGGCCTAGGCATTTTCTAAGAGTAAAATAAGGCCGCTACTTCTAGGAATAAATACTATTTTCTGTACTAGTTCCAAAGCACACAGTAGGTCCTCATCAATATTCTCTGTAGTGATGGAAAAAAGGAAAATTGCATTTTCAATCCATTCAGTTTTTTTCCAGTTAGTTTCATGCAGAAGCATCATGATTTCCCAGGAGTTACTCTGGTTTAAACACTTGCTCTGCCAAGCTCTTGCTGCTTGTTCAACCTAATTAGCATTACTTACAAAGGAAATGTAGAGCAACCCAGTGCAAGTGTAAAGAAAGCATTAATCAACTTGAGTGCAAAGCTTAAAAGCAAGATAGTAAGAGAACCTATTTCCCCCTTCCTTTAATTATTCTGGCAGCCACACACAAAGCAAAATGATGAGAGTGGGTAGAGGCACTAAAGAGAGAGCTGCCTAGATTCTGTCCCAGGAAAGTCATTCTTTCTCCCATTTTCTTCCAGCTTTTTGGCACCTCCATTATATCTCACTCTTCCATTCTCTTCTGTCTCTAAATGAATAGGTTTATATCTTGCAAAATGAATTCATTCTCTTTAGAGGGGAACATACTGATATTTTAAGGTTTAAAATACTGCTTCATATAATCCTAATTAAAAAAAAACACAAATTCTTCTTCAGTGCTTTCCTTAATTTTTAAAGTTAAGTTTCAGTCAGGCAAAATTCCCTTACCAGTTCACATTTCCCACTACCAATGTCTCTTGTTTCTCTCCTTCACCCCTCCCCGGCCTGAGCTGTCTGCCGTCCCTTTATTTCCTCCATTCCTCTTTATTCTCTTCTTCTCCTCTTTCTCCATCCTCTTTTTCTCTTTATTAACCTTTTTTCCCTTTCTGCATGGCAACTTTAATACTATTACAGAGTATTAAGCATATTATATTACTTTGCCTCATTTTAGCACAGAAAACAGAAAAGGACAAAAAGTTGAAACCTTTATTATAATGATAATCCAATCATCTAAAATATGTCAAATCAATTTCTTCCTTTCCCAACCTACTTTCTGATTCTTAAGTTATTACTTCTTATAATGGCAGTAGTAAAGCATACATTTTTAAAGGATACATGTATGATTCACACAGAAGAATAAATTGATTTCCAGAAAAACTAGACTAGATGGCATTCCCAACAGCAGAGAATGAGAGATCTTTTCTCCCTGTATCCATAGAAGTCCTGGTTATTCTTGTTCTTTGTAATTTGTTCCTATCTCTGTGGCATGAGATGATATCTAATTGTATTTATATTTGAATATCATTGATGAATATTGATTTGGAGCATGTGCCTTTTGCCTATCTGTGTTTCTTCTTTGAGGAAATCTCTATTCATTTCTCTTTCCCATTTTTTGATGGGGTTATATGCTTTTCTTGTTAAGTTCTGTCAATGTCCTGTATATCTTATATATTAACCTTTATACGATTGGTATTAGGTGAATAGTTTCTTCCATACATTGAGATCCCTTATGATCCAGCAATAACACTCCTAAAGATATACCCCAGGTTCACAATAACACAGTAAAATAATGCCCTTTGTAGTTCTATGTTCATATCTGAAATTACCAGATGCCTGACAACAAATGAGTGGCTAGAAACAATGATTCATCTACAGAATATCCTGTTATGTAGCTGTTATAAATGTTCACAAAATTTGCCTTTACATGGATGGATTATGTTGAGTGAAATAATTTAGATGAATGAAGAACATGGATGGATTATGTTGAGTGAAATAATTTAGATGAATGAAGAGAGAGATAAAAACTAAATAGTTTGACTCATCTGTGAGATTTAAGAAAAATAAAAATCAGCACAAAATACTAATACCCAGAGACAATAAGATGAAGGCTGCAAAGACCAGCCCATGAGATAAAGCATACCACAAAGAGAGTAAGACTTAGAGAAACAATTACACTAAAAGCTATTATAATAAAGATAAAGAGAGAAATACAACGTCTGTCTTGAATATAGGCAGAAAATAAGGGATGAAGAAAATGGATGCACATCGGTGGTGGAAAAATTGCACTGGTGAAGGAAGGTGGCATATTATTTTTATGGCTGAAACCCAAGTACAAAATTTGTAACCATGTTTGTATCCATGCATGGTGCTTAAATAAAAAATTTACTTTCATAAAAAAAGAATGATGGTTGCCAGAGAGACTGCATGAAAGTAGGGCATTTTGGCCTTCATGTAGAAGGATAGTGGTTCAAATTCTGGCATCCCATATGCTTCCCTGTGCCTGCCAGGGACAATTTCTGAGTGTAGATCCTGGATTAACCCCTGCTCACTGCTGGTGTGACCCCTCAAAGAAAAAAAAAAACAAAAACAAAAAAAGAAGGAAATAAACTATTGTCAAATTTTCATTAAGTATAAATTAATGAGTGATCAATAGATATTAAAATCAGTCTAAGTAACTTTTTAATTTTGTTATTTACATTATTTTTAAGACAAACATCGTTTTCATTGCTGCTAAAGTAATAATTTTCAACAAGTTAGATCCTCTATCTGGGGTCAATAAAATGATTGGTTACAAAATTCAGTGAAATCTAAAAATGTAGTGAGTTTAGTAAATCAGGCAAGTATATCACTCCAAAGAAAACAGACTAAAATTTTTCTCACTTTTAAATCCTTCCATTAAAAAGGTATGGTTGAAACCCGTGCCTTGTACAGGGAAAGTCATGTTTGATCCCATGCTTTCATATAGACGTCAAACATCATGAGAAAAAAATCTCATCCATGAGAAAGCCATCAATGCTATTGAATGTGCCCCACGCTCACAGAAAATACCTTATAAACTGTAGTAACATGTTATAAAATTTGTACTGAATGTACTTTGAAGAGTTAAACAGTTTGAGAGTTGTTTTATGGCATAGATTTATGTACCTTTACATTTTTCTTGACTCTTCTTGACTCATGACTTTAGAATTTACGGCTTAGAGAACTGTCATTTTTGAGAAAACAATTGCATTTAGTATTGTTGCAGGGAAGACATTATTTGTCATCAGGATGGGACTGCAAAGACAGTGAGAAAGTAACAAGTAAAAGGCTATAGCAATACTTTTATTGATATTTATTGCTTTTAATTTTTCATTTTCATGTGCCTGTATCCTGAGTTCTCTCCTTCTATCAAGAGAAAGTCAAAGTGAACATACAGAACCATGCCACATACATTGAACTATGCTATTCTCATACTTACACTAAGACATAAAACTATAAACAGCTCCGTTCTCAAGAAAGAGCTCTCACATTATTTTGCGCACAAAGTTGTCAGTAATCATTTGAAATTTATGGTTTTATTAAACATTCATTTCAACAAATGTTTTACAATTTTACATATAACTGAAGTATTTTCTCTGTTCAGTGGCTTAGAAAAACTCCTCCTGAATGATAGCGGTGAACACTCTTACATGTGCAGTGTTGCAATGCCATTGGTATTGATCTTTGCTTTAATAGTTTGTAAATCATACTGTCCAAAGTACTTTTTTTCAATATAAAAATATGCCTGGGGACGAAATGGTAGTACAGTGGTAGGACTTTTGCCTTGCACGTGGTTTACCCAGAATGGACATGGGTTTTTATCCACAGCATCCCATATGGTTCTCTGAGTTAGGAGCAATTTCTGAGCAGAGAGCCATTAGTAACCCCTGAGTGTGTTGGTTGTGGCCCAAAAAACAAACAAAAAAAGAGAAATGTACCTGACAGAATTTACCTTGAAAACAAAGTCTACTTTCCCCAGTTTTATCACATCTATTACATTATCTTGAAATGCTGATCCTGTTATGTCTGCAAATATAGAAAATTTAACTGTTTAAATTATGGTATTGGAAGACTGTATTGGAATATTCTTCCCCCAAAAGCAAAGATAATGTATTAGTAGTAAATAAACAGAATAATAGTATTAATAATTTTTATGTTAGTTGGCTGTAATAGCACTAATGATATCCAACAAACAAGGAGCTGGAGAGATAGCAGGGAGGTAAGGCATTTACCTTGCATGCAGAAGGATGGTGGTTCAAATTCAAGCAACCCATATGGTCCCCAGATCCTTCCAGGAGTGATTTCTTAGTGTAGAACCAGGAGTAATACCCGAGGGCTGCTGGGTGTGTCCACCAAATAAATATATCCAACAAATTAAAAGTAACGCTATGTGCTTTTCTTAGTAAGTCAATCGATTTTAGGTATTATTTGTAGATAATTTTTACTTGATTCAAAATCAGGAACAGAGTTGCAATATCAAATGTATATATATATTGCATACAAATTGTCTTCCTCTAATTCTCTTAGTTATGCATATTTGTACATTATTTTCTGTTGAAACAAAATTTCAACCTTCTCCTGTCCAATGAAGCATATTACATTGGCTAATATTTATTAATATGTATTTTTTCTTATAGGAGGTAGGTATTTAAGAATTGTGTATTGTAATCTGAATAAATTTAGATAAATTTATTTATGTTATTTAAGATCAGAAGCTAGTTAATTTTTGTTTGTATGTTTTTAGGCCACACCCAGCAGCATTTAGGGGTTACCCCTGGTTTTACATTCAGAAAATTCTCCTCCAAGATTTTGGGAATCATATGGGATGTAGAGATGGGATACAGGGTCCCAGATTGGTTGTATGCAAAGCAAATGTACTACTCTGTGCCATCACGCTGGCCCAAAATTAGTTAACTATTCTTGAGATGTTTTATTTATAAACCTGGCATCTTATTTTATTTTGTCATTAGTTTTCAATTATAGGCTTGTTATAAAATTATTATATGGTCTTGTGATAAAATTATTATTTTAATTTAGTCCTGACATATGTTTTTGTATAACTGAATAATTATTGCATATATCACTCATTTTAATATACCAATAAATTATGATAATAATAAATATTTATGTTTGCTAATTATAATAGACAATATTTATGTTTCACATATTTACATGTAAATAAAGGCAGATATACACAAGAGAATGATACACTTCAACTATAACTCCAGACATTTTAACATGTACACTGTATGTACATCTCCATATTCCATTGTTTTGTAAGTGTATTTTATTCCATTCTAATAAAAAGGGAAGTATTTTAATTAATATCATAAAGCACTATTAGTAACTCTTTGAGCAGTATCTTATGTGAAGATAATTGATAACTTATTTGCTGAATATTTTTTATTTATTTAAAGAAAATGCATCACATAGTTGATATAACTGATCATAATACATTTGTTTCAGGAAGACAAAAAAAAAACAAGATTAAAAAATAGAAAATTGAAAGAAAAAACTAAAGAAATTAAAGAGAAAGGAAAGAAGGAAAAGTTCAATAGAAAGCAGTAGCCAGTATATGTTTGAAAATTATTGAATCACCAATGAGCTTATTAAAGCACTAGCAGAAATTTTAGTAAGCTCCTTTTTTTCTTTTAAAGATGAGTTAAAAAATACCTTAAAAACGGTTTGATAGAGATAGCACAGCGGCGTTTGCCTTGCAAGCAGCTGATCCAGGACCAAAGGTGGTTGGTTCGAATCCCGGTGTCCCATATGGTCCTCCGTGCCTGCCAGGAGGTATTTCTGAGCAGACATCCAGGAGTATCCCCTGAGCACCGCCGGGTGTGGCCCAAAAAACAACAAAAAAAAAACAAAACAAAAACAAAACAAAACGGTTTGATAGGTGCATTTGTTGTTGTTTGCATAGGCCCAACAAAATATGGGGGAAATAGATAGGAAAAGTCTTGGACTAAATACAAGGAGATCTTAACCCTGAAGTTTTCTGGCATAAGATCAACTCTGAGTTCCAGACATACTATCTAGGTTGTCTAAACCCTGAGTCATTCTCTGTGTTCCTGGTAAAAAAATTTCACACAATCACTGTTGTTTCTATATTTAAAGATTCTGGTTTCTGTGCATGTCCTTCATCGAAGTCAGGATGATGTCTAGTGTCTTCTAGTTTTTTGTTTGTTTGTTTGTTTGTTTGGGCGGCCACACCCATTTGACACTCCGGAGTAACTCCTGGCTATGCTCACAGAAATCGCTTCTGGACTTGGGAGAATCATATAGAACGCTGAGAATTGAAAAACGGTCTGTCCTAGGCTAGTGCTTGCAAGGCAGAAGCCTTACCTCTACTCTGGCCCCTAGTGTCTTACAGTTTCACCTCACTATTAGAGAACAATGCAGAGTCCTGCCTTGCAAGCAGGTTGTTGCTGTTGCTAAGTCATCTGGGTGTTAAGGGAACCCTCTTTGGAGTAAGTTGATACCAAGACAGTGATAGGGTCTTCCCTGGTAGAGGTTTACTTCCTGGTGATGTTATAGACAATTGTTGTTGTATCCATGGTTCAGGAGTGTATGGACAATGCTCTTATTCTGAGTTTTGAGCCAAGTATTATGACAATGTTCAGGGTGTAAGGCCCCAATGCATTACAAAATGTGTGTTTTTATTTCTATAAGATAAGAACATGTTTGCATATGTCAGATTTCCCATTTTAATGTGCCTGTGCAAATGAGGGACAATGCCACAAGGTATTTTTGGTGCATATGGGGGCCAAGGGAATAAGTCCAACAATCCCTGTAACTTGGCTCTAACATGAACTCTAAACAGAAAGACGCTTCTAACACAAAGGAAAATAAAAAAGAACAAGTGGGCGAAATTGTCACTACATAAGAGGTTATTCATAAGAGTTGTAGCTGTGAAGGGAATGCAGCTAAGATACTCAAAGAAGATATACATATTCTTTTTATGTTTTTAGAAATAGTCTTGGGGGGTGTTTATTCCGGGACACTACTTTGGTCTGTGATTTGGCCTTGTGGAGTCTCCAAAATGACTCCCAGCAGTTCCATATCAGGAAATATATTTGAGTGGGGACTTCTCAGAAACCAAGTATGGTAGCAAGCACAGGTACACAATGAGGGAAGTGGAGGAAAGGAGGCTGTTCATAGTAGATTAGCAGTAACAGAGTATTTGTTTCTTCTTAGTCTGAGAGTCTAATTTTTCACTTTGGGAGCTGGTTGACAGCTGGCTTGAGTGGGGATACTCTCCTTATGAGGAGTCAAGAACTGAAGGTAAAAATGGTTAAATGTGGGGTAATGGGCGGTGGCATGATGGAGTAAAAAACTAGAAATGAGACTGTAAGGTGGTAAACCAAGGTGGGAAGGACAGTGTATTGCATTCTGTATATTGAAAAATGGATTAACCTTTATGCTATCCTTTTAAACTATCTATACTTTAGTGCCACTGCGAGGTTTAAGAATGGAGACTGGTGAAAAGAAAAGTTGAGGTCAACTTCCCCAAGTCAGATCCTCTTGTTCAGGGTTTGTCTTGGGGAAGGCCTGCTGCCCCCTTTAAACTCCTCTCTGGTACCCACCTCTGACCCCCTGGGAGGGCTCCCAAGGATAGCCCTGGAGTCCTGGAAGGAGAGGGAAGACTTTTGGGGCAGCCGGAGCCCCAAGCATGGCAAAATGGCCTTCAGCATGAAGCCTTGCTTCTCCTCATGTTTGCAAAAGCTTCTCGAGAATTGATAACTTATGTGAGGCATGAAAAAAAAAAAGCACTTAGGAAGTAATCAGGTATAATAAACAAATATAAAATATTTAAATTTCACTTAATGAAGGGAAACATACATTTTATTTACATGCAAATATCTTTACCAAAATCCATAGTCTCACCAATTACCAGAGTCACTCACACAATATTAATCTTTTACAAAAGACATACTTTTAAGTGACAGCTTTTTCTCCCACACAAGTAATAGTATAGAAACATGCTCTTAGAAATGTCCTTGTTTTTATTTATTTTAATGCTAATATTGATGGAGTATAAAAATAAACAAATTCTACCAACTGGTATATTATTTTCCTCACAAAATTGTAACCCTGTTGCCTGAAAATTATGAAATAGTTTTCTTCAAACTTCATTTGTGTTTCATTGAAATATAATGCAGGGATTTTATTGGATTTTCTTTCATTGTGTGTCATATACAGTTTGATGTCATTTAGAAATTAAATAATGAGGGATAAGGGAATGTAGATAGTGATTATATCTCTTGCCTAGAATGCAGCTAAACCAGGTTTAATCCCTGACATGTATATAGGTCCTTGAGTAATCCTTGAACACATTAGGAGTAAATCCTGAGTATAGGGAATACAACCCCACAACCAAGAAACAAAATTAAAGAAAGAAGCAATAGCACAAATTATTTACAAATATAACATACATCTATAAAATTCTAATGCACCCTTAATATAAGTAATTCTTGAAAAAATTAACAAAATCTCCATAGACACAAATTATTAAATACCATTTTATTTCTAAAATCAATTTGCCAACTTTGAATGGAAAGTGCTAAGCTAAAAGTAATGGACAAGAAATAAGAAATTAGGCAGTAACAAACTAAAGTTTCATCCTTGTGATGATGAAATAAACACATGTAGAATTTCCAGACTGAGGATAAGAGTTCATAAAGGATAGTTGGAAAATTGGCAGAATAGAAGGTGAATATTGTGTCAGAGGACAAAATGATCCAGTCTCCATCAGTCCATCTAGTATAAGATATAAATTCGATATAACAACATTAAAAATAATGAATCTCCGAGTATTTGCACCTACGTGTCTAAAATCCTGTTTTAGGAAATCTTTGGATGGGGAAGGGAGTGTTAACGTTTGCTCTTTCTCTTTCCTAAAAAATAGACAGTTTTTAATGTTAAACATAAAATAGATGAGACTATTCCTCAGGATTGAAGGCAAGCAGGAAAAATACACAAGAGAAAGTAAGAGGTTGTGGTTGGCACATATGTGGAGGCTAAGAAGAAGTCCCTAATACTTGCTCACTTTCTATAATCTCAAATTCAGGGCTAGATATATACAGACTTTTCAATTAAATCAAGGCAGAAAATGACTACTTGCAAGTAGGCTGTGCAGAAATTATTAATAACATAAAATATATGTGGAGATTCATAAATAATTTTAATTTACATATTACCCAAATTTTCCTATGAGAAACTCTCAAATTCTGATTTAAAAAATCCTCACTGGTCAGAATGTTGACTTTCTTTTTTTTTTTTTTTTTTTTTTTGATTTTTGGGTCACACCGAGCAGTGCTCAGGGTTTACTCCTGGCTCCACGCTCAGATATAGCTCCTGGCAGGCTCAGGGGACCATATGGGATACTGGGATTCTAACCACTCTCCTTCTGCATGCAAGGCAAACACTTTACCTCCATGCTATGGCCTTTTTTTTATTAGAATGTTGACTTTCTTTAAATTAGTTTTGAAATATGTATTTAAAGTATATCTACTGGAGTGGGAGGCTGAGGCTTGATGCTTGTAGACTATAAGCAGAGACATCTGAACTATTGCTAACAGACACATGGCCCACACATACAGGTCAGAAGCCATGCCCAAATATGTGGACTCCATAATAGGAGGCCACTTGAGCTGCTGTAATGTCTTACCATATAGGCTCACCATGATTTCTCCCTGGCAGTGATATAGGAATGAAGCACCTTGAGAAAACAAAAGGAACATTGGTAAAGAAGTACAAATTCCCATCATACCTTTAGTTGAGAAGTTTAGGGTGAAGTTTTGACCCTCCAGAACGAATTGTTGGTAAGCCCCTATTTAATTTCTCTGAAAGGAAATGAAAATAATTAGGACATTCAAATAACACAAGTAGATGATAGACTATAATGTCAATAAAGCAAAGGAGTATATGAGAGAAAAATGATAAAAAGTAAAACTGCAATGTTCAAACTGTAAAATTTGGTAGACAAAATCAAAATATTATCAGAAGACCTAATTAGCAGAGTAGCAAAGATAAAGTGTTGGAAAGAAACAGAGTCCACAAAGGAAGAATAATAAAAAGCTTCAACAAACAAACACAGATGACCAAAGAAGTAGGATTCAGTTAAATAAAAAACAACATAAGAATCATGAGGAAACCGAAGAGCCAGGAAGAACTGGATCTCTCTGAAGAGGAAAAAGTCAAAAATATTAATCTCAAAAAATATGGTTTTCCAAAGTTAAAAAATGACTATGAAAAAGAAAACGTCCCAATGAAGAAGCAACAGTTAAAAATATTGCTGAAAAGTTCCCACAGCTGCAGAGTGCATGTAACTATATTTGGACTGTCTGGAGTACCACCTGTAAGAGATCCTAATAAAAAAAAAACTCCCAAGTCACATCTTAATCAAAATTATGAATGCAGATATAGGCACAATACTGAAAGAACCAGGATGAAAAAATATATAGAAAGGAGCATCCTGAAGACTTCAAGTTATGTAGAGAGAACATATGGCATTCTAAAAAACTGATAATATAACTAATCAGTTAAGTGATAGTTAGAGATAATTTGTAGCTGAGTATTTATTCTGCTGGTTATTGTATTTTAAAGTATATAAATGCTTTCTATTGCTTGTAGAAAATTTAACTTTTATAATTTTTTGAAAAAATGATTAATTTTTAAAGTATGTTTATATGTCCTAATACTCTATAATATCTAATTAAAATTTTTCCTATGAGCTACTGTATAAAGTAAATAAAATTTCATATGACTGATATTGAATTATTGATAGATACAGTAAGACTCAAGGTCATGACATACTATTACATACATATGTGTGTATATACATATATCATTATATGCATGAGAACCACAGTAGTTGTCAAGATGATCTCTTTGGGGAATCAGGAAGAAGATTTAAAAACTGGGGCATGGAGATAATAGAATATCAAGAAAAAATAAAAGTTGCTGAAAGAAGGAAAAATCTACCATCTAACCAAAGTATAGCTCTGGAAATTAGCCAGTTGTTCATTACTTGCCTGTGATTCTGAAGAAAAACAAGGGCAAAAGTATTTTTTGGAGCAATTTATTTACTAAACAGAAGTTGCATTTTAATTTAAAGAATCAGCAACTGTCAGCTTTTACTCTTTCCTCCCAATAGAATCAAATCTATTTACTCTGCATGGCTATGACAATACTTTATAATGATGGAAATCAGTTGAATTATGTAGATTTAATTAAGCATAAGCATGAATAAATGGGGGCGGGGAAATCCCTGAAATAGCTTTAAACATCTCAGTCAAAAAGAAAAATTGTATTCAGGTCAATGTTTTTAACTACAGCTATATTAAGCAACAACTGCACTTCAAAAGTTCCTTGACCATCTGTCTTTATTTAATCAGGTGCTAACAGTATAAATTTTAAGCATGAAGAATAGAAAAGAAGTGTCTGAGGAACTATTTCCAAAAGAATAAATCCTAAATTATAAGGAAGAGTAAGGTTAGCATGCTACTTGTTCAGATAAAAGAACGTTATTTTTCATAATCTTTTATTATTCTTTAAAAATCAGATGGATATTACTGTTACACAATTAACATCATCTATACATTTTTACCAAAAGTTTGCAATGGAAAATAAGGGTCATAAGACTAGTGCATACACTGCTCTCTCTAAATAAAACCATTATATTACATGTCACCAAGATATCATGTAATTTTTTTTTGTTTCACACCTATTTGTTATTTTTCTTTTAGAGATCACATTTGACAGTGATGAAGGAGCACTCTGAAGACAGGGATCACAAGGGGTGAAGTTTGTAGCATCACGTTGGGGTACCAGGCTTCAAACTCAGAGCAGCACTATACTGTTTCTCAGAACCAACTCATCATTTAAAATCTCTGATTGTATGCAAATAAAATCAAAGCAGGAAACTCTAATTGTCTGTTAATTGAAAATCTTGATCATTAATTGGCTTTAATTCTAAATGTCACCTGCATATTCTCTCACAAATTATTAAAACAAAGATAAAGTACTTTTAATATTACTCTATTAAATTTCAAAAATACGAAGAATAATTAGACCACATCTAGTAATATCAAAGTCTCTGAAACAAAAGAACTGATAATATCATATAAAAATACCACTCATAAAAAACTAATGTTTTATTATATTATTAACCTATAAAATATTAGAATGTGATAGATAAGGATATTCAGCATATCACTTTACAGTATTCCTAAGATTAAAATTTTATTTGTTTTTTATGAAAATTTGTTTGTTAAGAAACTAAGTCTAGCAAGCATTAAGAAGATGGTATTAACTGGAATGACTACAGAATAATTATTTCTTTTTTTTTGGGGGGGGTGTTTAGGCCACACCTGGTGACACTCAGGGGTTACTCCTGGCTATGTGCTCAGAAGTCGCTCCTGGCTTGGGGGACCATATGGGAAACCAGGAGATAGAACCGTGGTTCGTCCTAGGCTAGCGCTAGCGCAGGCAAGGCAGGCACCTTACCTCCAGCGCCACCGCCCGGCCCCAGAAGAATTATTTCAAATGATGACCTTCATCTTAACATTTCCAATTTTAGAATGCAATGTGCTAAAATAACTTGTACTAAATATTCCCAGTTTCAACGCTCATGAAGATTACTACTTTTATTTCTGTGCACATAATATACCAATGTTTCTCCCTTCCCCCTTACTTTAAATGAAAATTGTGTACAGTATAGACAGGTTATAGAGACATAATGGCTAGTGTTAATATTTTCTATTATTCAATTATTTGGGAATGTTGAATATGACTAGATATAGAAAATTTGTTTTTCACAAAATATTTATACATTTCTTTTGCATGTTCTGATTTTTTGTTTGTTTCTTTGTTTGTTTTCAGGCCATACTCTGTGATGCTGAGGGGTTACTGCTGGCTATGTGCTAGAAATCGCTCCTCGCTTGGAGGACCAATTGGGATGCCATGGGTTCAACTTGGTTCATCCTAGATTAGCACATGCAAGGCAAATGCCCTACCCGCTGCTCCTCTGCTTCTACTTCTATACATTTCTTATATTAAATACATACATATACCTGAATATATATATATATATATATATCGGTTGTTGGGTCACACCCGGCAGTGCTCAGGGGTTACTCCTGGCTCCATGCTCAGAAATTGCTCCTGGCAGGCACGGGGGACCATACGGGGCACCGGGATTCGAACCAATGACCTTTTGCATGAAAGGCAAACGCCTTACCTCCATGCTATCTCCCGGGACCCCAATAAATATTTCTAAGTATGTATGCAAATACAATAAGTATAATTTACACGATCTTTACAAAGAAAATTAATGTATTTGACTGCTTTTACCACAGCATTTTTCACATGTTCCACTGCCAAATATCTAATCCAAAGCAGCATTAGTTTACTCTTGGATTGGTGTAAAATGTTTTGTATTTGATTAAGTAGTCACAGTGTTGCTAATCTCATTTTTATAAAAAGCTGAAATTAATTTTCTTTAAAAAAAGTAAGATATAGTCTGTCATTCTCAAGAATATAGATGCAAAAATGCTTAGAAAAAGGTTCCTAAATTCAAGCCGAAGTTTTATAAATAGTATAAACCACAAATAAGGTAAATCAATCTAGATAGATAATACATACTCATGTGATATTTTAAAATCAATCAAAAGGACTGTTTATTCCCAAAATCAGAAAAAAATATGTGCCACACAGCACATGTACAAAAATATTATAAATATTACTCATTCATGACTAAACCCTCAGTGTGCTAATAAAAAAGATGGCTTTATTTAATTTGACAAAGAACATGAATTTACAAACATACAACAAAAGTCATATTTAGTGGTAGAAAATTTGAATTTAATGATGGTGGAAGGGATAATTAGAAACACTGTAGATTATTTGTGCAGTAGACATTATGCAATATCATAATGGTAATTCCATTTGACAGAAATCCATAACATCTACACTAATAAGAATTAAATATGAATAATGTACTTTCAATGACAATAATATATCAATTTTCATTTGCCAATTATTGTAAAGTCCCACCTCTGCTATAGTAATTAAAATTATATTGCTCTGAGGTAAGAAAAATTTCTCCCTCTCCCTTTTTGTCTCCTACCTACACATAAACATAGGAAGCATTCATTTTTAGAAATATAGCCCCCCAAATCTAAACTTTTTGTTTTTGGGCCACACCGGGCGGTGCTTAGGGGTGACTCCTGGCTGTCTACTCAGAAATAGCTCCTGGCAGGCACAGGGGACCATATGGGACACCAGGATTCGAACCAACCGCCTTTGGTCCTGGATCGGCTGCTTGCAAGGCAAAAAACGCTGTGCTATTTCTCCAGGCCCCCAAATCTGAACTTTTATTGATTCTTGTGAGCTCTCTAAACTCTTACAATTCAATTAATATTTAATATAATCCTTTATTATGTATTTCCTCCATAACAATAAAGAGCATATCTAATTTTTGACAAAGGATCTGAATGCATGAAATGAAATAAAGGCAGCTTCTTCAATAAATGGTGTTGGAACATTTGGATAACCACATGTAAGAAATTAAAGCTGAATCTGGCCCTTACACACCAAAATTAACTCAAAGTGGATTAAACATTTCAGCACAAGACATGAATATAAAGTACATTGGGCAAAATAAATTCAGAACTATTTAAGACAAATACATCGATAATGAATGATTTCTCAACAATACAATGCCAATGGAAAAATCTACAGAATCAAAAGTAAACAAATCAGACTACATAGGATTAAAACTTTTTGGTGTGACAAAAAAACTGAGCAGGGCAATATAGTTGCACTCATCACATCAGAAAAATTGTTAACTATATTATATAAATTACTAACAAATATTGCAAACCCATGTTCAAAATTGGGGAAAGAAATGTACACATTTCCTAGAACACCAACAGATGATCTACAGCCACATGAAAAAAATAATCATCATCACGTCTTATTAGGAAAATACAAATCAAGATGACAATGAAATATCTTATACTAATAAGGATGTAATATATCAAAATCACTGAATATATTTGTATATGTGGAGATATAGTGAAAAAAAAAGAATTATCGACATGTGTGGGAGGATTCTCATTGAATCACTAAGGAAAACAGTATGGAGGAATTTCAGTATATTCAGAATTAAGGTGCCATATGACCCATTAATTTCACTTTGTGTATCTATCACCAAGACAGAAAATAATCAAAAGAACATAAGAACACCAGTATTCATTGCAGCATTCAGGACAGTAATCATAATTTAATTTCAACTTAAATGTCCAATAGCAGATGAGTGATCATAACAATGTAGTACATGTGTGTATGTTTATGTTGAATATATAATTTAAGCAAAGAAATAGAAAATTTTCAAACCATTAAGTAAGTTTATAATGTTGTATTCATAACAGAAAAGATATTTAAAGATTCTTAGTCACCTCGGAGCCAACCGATTTTGTACATATAAATATATAAACATGCATATGGAATATGATAAAGCTATACAATTATACAATTCACTGCAGCATGAGTAGAACTAGATGATGTCATGTTAAATAAAATAAGCCATAAGAGGAATGGTAAATACAAAATGATACCACTTATCACTTATATGAGTTATTTAGAATAACTCTGCGAATGGAATGAAATGATTTAATAAGATGCTGCCTATACTTTTGTCTCAGATTATAGTGAGAAGGAAAGAAATAGGGTCTAAGAGGAGAAATATAGAAAATAACAGGGTTAGAGTTTAAGATGTTTCAGCTACATTGGTGGTATTAAGGAAGCACAAAACTAAACATCCAGACCAGAGTCAGCAACATGAAACCCAGACTCTAAAAACCAAACTATTCATATTTAATAACTTTATTTGAGCAACAAGATTATAAACATGTTTGTAGTTGGGTTTAATTTATAATAAAGAACAGTCCCCTTCACCAGTATAACCTTCCCACCAGCGATGCTACCCATCTCCCTCCTCCTCGATCCCCTGCCTGTATTTGAGACAGGCTATCTTTTTTTCAATATTAATAATTTTTATTTTGTTCAAAGTGGATTACAAATCATTCACAGTAGTATTTCAGGTACATAGTGACATTCATTCAGGGGCATTCCCACCATCACTGTTGTCCTCCCTCCCCCCCTGTTACCAGCATGCATCTCATATCATCCCTCCTTTGCCCCCCCAGGGCTGCTAGTTTAAGTGGTCCCTTCTGTGTTTAGTCTGTTGTAGATTGGGTATCGATTCTGTTGTACTTGGCTTTGGATTTGGTGTTCATCTGAACATTTTTTATTTCTACTCAATGTTCATACAACTGTTTGGTCTTAGTGCCCTCTATTATTTCCCCTCAATTTGTGAAGCAGAACAAGATGGTTCAAGTTATGTGTTTCTGTTTGAAGGTAAGAAAAAAAAA